>CM033736.1:41788998-41954007 GCA_019671005.1 Hibiscus mutabilis
ACTACTCAGGTAAGAAAGGTAAGCTCGAAAAACCCTCTATCGAAAATCCACCAATTCTTGAGTTGAAACAATTGCCAGAGCAACTGAAATATGTATACTTAGGGACCGATAATACATTACCTGTAATTATTTCCTCTAAGTTACAGCCTGAGCAGGAAAAGAAGCTGATCAACATGTTGAAGCTACATAAAAAGGCAATAGGGTGGACAATTGCCGACTTGAAGGGAATTAGCCCGGTGGTGTGCATGCACAAGATCTTGTTGGAAGATGATCACAAACCTTCAATTGAGGCCCAGAGGAGACTGAATCATGCCATGAAAGGGGTTGTAATAAAAGAAATCATCAAGTGGCTTGACGCCGGCATTATATACCCTATCTCCGATAGTACGTGGGTAAGTCCGTACAATGTGTGCGAAAAAGGGAGGTATAATAAGTGGTAAGCAATGAAAATAATGAACTTATACCAACCAGACTGTGACGGTTGAGGGTTTGTATGGACTATAGAAAGCTAAACAAAGCCACTAGGAAAGATCACTTCCCATTACCCTTTATTGATCAAATGCTTGACCGTCTTGCAGGTAAACCCTTTTATTGTTTTCTTGATGGTTATTCAGGTTACAATCAGATTGCCATAGCACCAGAAGATCAAGAAAAGACAACCTTCACATGCCCATACGGTACTTATGCCTTCCGAAGGATGCCGCTCGATTTGTGTAACGCCCCGCAACCTTCCAAAGATGCATGATGGCGCTCTTTTCAGACATGGTCGAAGACTTCCTTGAGATCTTCATGGATGATTTTTAGTTTTTGGTAATGACTTCGACAGCTGTCTCGGCAATTTAGAGAGGGTGTTAGCAAGATGCGAAGAAACGGACTTAGTCCTCAATTGGGAGAAATGCCACTTTATGGTAGATGAAGGAATAGTGCTCGGCCACAAGATTTCATCCAAGGGAATTGAAGTAGACAAAGCCAAGGTGGACGTGATCGAGAGATTACCCCCACCAAATTCGGTTAAAGGAATTCGAAGTTTTCTCGGACATGCAGGTTTTTACAGGAGGTTCATTCATAATTTTTCTAAAATCACTAAACCTTTGTGTAATCTGCTTTGACAGGATAAAGTCTTCAATTTTGATGATTCTTCCACTCAAGCATTCGAAACCCTAAAGAAAAAGCTTGCCTCGGCACCCATTGTCGTTCCACCAGATTGGACGCTACCTTTTGAGCTAATGTGTGATGCAAGTGATTTCGCGGTAGGAGCAGTCCTAGGGCAACGCACAGGTAAGACCTTCCATGTGATATACTACGCTAGTAAAACTCTTAATGGTGCTCAAGTGAATTACACAACAACGGAGAAAGAGTTACTAGCTGTAGTTTTCGCATTTGACAAGTTCCGATCCTATTTAATTGGTACAAAGGTAATTGTTCATACGGACCATTCGGCAATCAAATACTTATTTGCTAAAAAGGATGCTAAACCTCGTTTGATTCGTTGGATATTACTTTTACAAGAATTTGATATTGAAATTAAGGACAGGAAAGGAACAGAAAATCAGGTGGCCAATCACTTATCACGTTTGGAACGCAATAGGGAGGAGGACGCGGATCTAGAGATATGCGATGCATTCCCGGATGAACAAATTTTAATTGCATCGACAACCCTTGACGCCTCAGCAACCCTAGACGCCTCGGCAACCATGGATGCACACGCCTCGGCAACTCTCGACGCCGCAGCAGTCTTTGACGCACACGCCGCGGCAATTCTGGGAGCAGACACTACGGCAGCACATGCCTTGGCAATACCCTGGTACGCAGATTTAGTTAACTTCCTTGTTTGTGGTATTTTTCCGTATGGCATTACTCACCAAGGGAAGAAGCGGTTCCGCCATGATGCTAAGCATTACTTTTGGCATGAGTCTCTTTTGTTTAAACAATGTGCAGATCAGGTTATACGCCGATGTGTCCCTGAAGAAGAGCAACAGAATGTACTCCGGCAATGCCATTCTTCACCCTATGGAGGACATTTTGGAGGAACTCGTACCGCGGCCAAAGTCTTGCAATCCGGTTTGTATTGGCCAACATTGTACAAAGATGGCCAGGACTTTTACAAGCAATGTGATCGTTGCCAGAGGACGGGCAATATCTCTAGACGACATGAGATGCCACTCCAGAACATCATCGAGGTGGAACTTTTTGATGTATGGGGGATCGATTTTATGGGACCTTTCCCATCTTCATTCGGCAACCTCTACATCTTACTCGCCGTCGACTATGTGTCAAAATGGGTAGAGGCAGCTGCAGTTCCCAACAACAATTCCAAGACCGTGCAACGATTCCTGCAGAAAAACATATTTACACGGTTTGGGATGCCGAGAGCAATTATCAGTGACGGGGGCAAGCATTTTGACAACAGACTAATTGCCAAGATGTTGCAATGCTTCGGCATATCACACAAGATCGCCACGGCATATCACCCACAAACCAACGGGCAAGCAGAAATTTCCAACCGGGAGTTGAAGGGAATACTCGAGAAAGTTGTAAATCCCTCAAGGAAGGATTGGTCATTAAGACTAGATAACGACTTTGGGCATATCGACCGCATTCAAAACACCCTTAGGTATGTCCCCTTCCGACTTGTCTATGGTAAAACATGTCATCTACCGGTGGAAATCGAGCACAAGGCGCGATTGGGCAATCAAGACCGTGAATATGGATTGGGAAAGTGCCGGACAAAAGCGCTTGATGGATCTCAATGAGATAGAAGAATTTCGTGCACTCGCCTATAATAATGCACGAATCTACAAGGAGAAAACAAAGCGATGGCACGACAAGAAACTATTGCCACGACAATTCACGCCAGGGCAACTAGTTCTCCTATTCAATTCTCGGCTAAAACTTTTCCCGGGAAAGCTGAAATCAAGATGGTCGGGACCATTTGAAGTCGTCAAACCATTCTCCCATGGCGCCGTGATAATCAAGTCCATCTCTGACAACCATGAATTCAAAGTTAATGGACAAAGATTGAAACACTACAATGGTGCCCATGTGGAACGTAACAAGGAAGTGGTCAATTTAGGAGATGCATGAGCATGCTCTTCCTTTTTATATTTTTATTTTTCTATTTTTATTTTTATTTTTATTTTTATTTTTTTCGACTATTTCATTATTTTTTTTTATTTTTTTTTTCGTTTTTTTTTTTTTTTATTTTGCCGATTATTAGTAGTTTTAGAATAGATTTTTTTATTCAAGTCTAAGAATTCTATTACACATCTTTATTTATTTTCTTTATTAGTTTATCTTTAATTTTAATCCTTATTTGATTTGTTTTTGAATTGTAGGAAAGGAAGTTCAAGAGAAAGAAGGAATTCTAAACCAAGTAGGAAAACATCTTCAACAAGGAAACTAATGGGCTGAATCTAAGGCTTATATAAAGCCTCCAATTCATCCTAACCAAAACCCCTTTGTCGAAAATCCCTACCAAACCCTAAACCCTTTTTCAATTTCCCCCAATCCCAACCACCTATCTTTTCTATAAAACCCATCACCCTTAACCTATTCCTACTTTCTATCTTGCAACTTTTTAGTTTCTTTTCTTTTCTTTGTTTTTACTCACAACAAAGATCATACATGGCATCCAAGATTAAACTTTTAGTTCATCCAAGTTCCTCCAAAGAACCAAGATACAAGAAGTTTGCTACACCGGCGGTTCAAGAAAGATTTCAATCCAAGTTTGAAAGCCGGAAGATTCATGAAGAACAAGGCTTTGAATACTCAAACTCTCATCAAGATTTCGGCCTTGAACCATTCATCTTCAAGAGGATTGCACATCAAAAGTGGCAAATCTTTTGCCATCAACCGAACCGGTAATATCTCATGGGTAAGAGAATTCTATGCTCACTCACCTAACCCGGATAATCCTTATGTTTTTGTTCGTGACAAAGCCATACTTATAAGTCCCGAAAGCATCAACACCTTTTACGGACTTTACATTGAGAAGGACGAGCATCAAGCCTTCGTTGACCAAATCAATCCCAAGCAACTCGACAAGGTGCTTCAAGAACTCACTCAACCGGGAACTCATTGGAACGACGGTAAATACAAGGGCACGTAAATCGCCTTCGCTTAAACCCGAGGCAAAACTATGGAATAAGTTTGTTAAAACTTCTTTAATGCCCTCCACACACAATACTACCGTTGATATACCACGTCTTTTGCTCATACATTCTATTTTGCATAATCGCATCATTAACATTGGAAAAATTAATTGTGATGAGATTTTTGTATGCAGCTCAAAAGATAAGGCTTATCTTTTCTTCCCTTGCTTAATTTCTAATCTTTGCAAGGAGATGCATGTCCCGAGTGAGTCCACCGATGAAAAGGCCCTACCCAAGTCTGGTTGGAATCAAGCACTAATCCAGAAGCTAATGGGAGAGGCACCGGAAGATTCTTCAAGGCCTCCAATTGCCACGGCAACTCCTGCCGCCGTGGCAATCCCTAATGCCCAAGCACCTAACGCCAGGGCAACTCGGCCATTAATCCTGGGACACTTTGAAGCACTTTTGAACCCATTGACAAGCCGCCTAAGGTAAATTGAAGATCGGCAACTAATGTTCATGCGGTACATGAAGGAGCACAACAATGCCATCACCCAAGTCATCCTAGAAAAGTACCCGGACAATCGTGTGCCGTTCCCAATCTTTCCCGCCGATATCCTTGCCACGGCAACCAAGGAAGCTGATGCCACGACAACCAACCCTGACGATGCCCCGGCAACCACTGCAAAAGCCAAAGGTAAAGCACCTATGCCCGAATCAACTCCTAAGGAATCATTTTCTGATTTTTCAGATTCGGACGAGTCCTCCATTGAACCAATAAAGACCGCACCAATTGAATCCTCCAAGCGAAAAGCCATTGATATTAATGAAGAGGACGATGAGGACAACCCCGTACGAGGATTGATTCCACCACCGGCAACAAGAAAACAACCATCGCGTTCAAGCAAGAAAATCAAGACGCCAACTAGAAGGAAACTAATCATCTACGATGACGAACTCTCGGAGTAAGTCCTCATAAGCATTTTTATTTTTATTTTTCGTTATTTTTATGCATGCATTGAGGACAATGCCTCACTCGAGTTTGGGGGGGGATTGTTATTAGTAGTTACCATGTTTAGTTACATTCACTTAAGTATTACATTTAGGATACATAAATTGCTTGCCATGCCTTTAATTGGAACAAGAATTGCTTAGATTTGATGAATATCCAATGATGACTTTGCCAATGCACTTAATTGATAGAATTTTTATTCTAGGATAACCATGGAAAAACTTAGAATTTTACTATGATGCTAAATTTGATGAAACACTGTTGTGGTTTGATTGATTTAAGGAGTTCTAGTAAACTTAGGTTGATAATTAACTAATTGGGGGATTAGAATAAAAATTGGATGAATGCTAGAGGTGCCCGAAATTGGCTCTAGCATGTGCTAAAAAAAATTAGCCATTAGAGGTGCCCGAAACTGGCTCTAGGAGGCGTTAAAAAAAATTTTAACTAGAGGTGCCCGAAATCGGCTCTAGTCGATTAAATTAACTTAAGAAAACTAAAAATAAAACACTAGAGGTGCCCGAAATTGGCTCTAGTTAAAACATGTTAAAAAGAACCCAATGAAGTAATTTGAAAACCTATTGTTTGCATAGAATCCGAAAAATCAACTTGCAGACAACTCCGCACACACTCACAAGCATTATAGTTTGATTCCGAGTAACTCCTCAGTTTTCCGAAAAATAAAAAGTCAATCATACTTTGTGCCCCGGTTCAGAGAATTGAAATCAAGTTCAAAGCTAAGTTTGTGAAAATTTGAAGTCTTGGCAGGTAATTATGAGTTTGCATTGCTTGAGGACAAGCAATAGTTCGAGTTTGGGGGTGTGATAAGTGTTCAAAAGTACTATTTTTCTTACCCTTTTTACTCATATTATTGTTAGACTTAGGCTCATATTAGTTGCATAGTTAGCCATTCATGCATTAATCCATGTTTCCTTCCATCGTTGAGCTTGATTACATAAATTGATAGTTTTTGTGGAAAAGATGCTGCTTTGGTGTGCTTTGTGTGTGTATGTGCAGGATCACTTGCCAAAGCAATGCCGAGCTAGTTGCCAGGGCAATGCATGAAGGATATGCCGAGCTAGATGCCAGGGCAATGCATGAAGGAGACGCCGAGCCAGTTGCCATGGCATTTGTCGACAAAGACAAAGAGCAATATGGATGTCGAAATTCATGATTTTACAAGCCCAAGATGACATGGAGCAAGGCCCAAGCCCAAAGGAATTTGATTGCCATGCAGAGATTAAAGAAGAATTAAATTCCAAGAAGATAGGAGAAGTTCTAATAGGAATAAAATTATAATAAAGAATTATATTCTTTAAAGATAATTTAATTCCAACTCAAACTCCTCCTCAAAGAAGGACTTTGGCCTAGCCCTATAAATATCAAGGGAATTTCGACAAGACGAATAGAGAGAGCAAGAGGGAAATTTCGACAAGTCCAAGTAGGGCAAGAGGAGAGAATTTTCGACAAGCATCAAGGGCAAGGAGGATTTCGACAAGCCTCCTCCTTCATCTTTTCTTCCTTGTTCGATTGGGTTCATGCTAGGGATTGTTTATCTTGTGTTTCTTTGGAACCTAGCCATGAACTAAATTTACTTGGCTATGGTTATTGTGTTTTGTGGTTGTGAGAAACTATTGGTTTTTGTTTAGGTAATAAGAGTTTTCACTTTTCTATTTCAAGGTTTATTCATTCTTGATTCTTATTATTGTTTGCGAGTGAATTGGGAGAGGATCTCGTGATTTCATCCATTTATCTAATATCGGGAGAGTTAGATTCAAGAAACGAATGAATATGATCTTTATTCAATCCAATGATGGTGAAGATTAATCCGGCTTAGGAATAAGTTAAGGATTTCAACGGCTAAGAGGAGCGCAAGATTGGTTGTTGTTCACCCTTGATTCACGCAGGGATGTATTATCAAGGCATGCACAAGTAGCTAGAGTTTCGACTTAGGGATAAGAAGAAACCATTGAAGAACGCTCCGCCGAACCTTGAAGTTGCTGTCCAGTCGCCCAAGTAGTTGCCCAACTAGTCGCCCAGGCAACCATTAATTAGTTGCCAAGGCAACCCCGTCGTGCAAGTTGCCACGGCAACTGAGTTGCCCGTGCACTCTTTTACCAAGACAATCCAATCGGCTATCACACCTCAACTCACGATAACCTGGCCTATCTCTCTCTCATTTGAACTCATCTTTACTTTTACTTTATTGCTTTCTAGATTAGTCATTAGTTAAACTCCGATAATCCTTTACTTGTGTTTTTACTTTTTACAGTGCAAGAGATTAGATCCTTGAAGTGGCACCAATCCCTGTGGAGACGATATCTTTTATACTATAACTTGCGACGTGTATACTTGCACAATTGCGTAGCACTTATTACGCGCAACAATGTGCACAACAACGCATGTGAAAGAATGACCCATTACGCAATAGTGTTCAACCTCCTAATTTATCAACTAATAGTCTAACCAAGCATCATTCACACTACAATTATCAACTATGATAGATGTAAGTTTTCTATCAATATTCCAATGAAGAAAACATTTCATCAAAGTAGAAGTAATGACATCCGCAGTATGTGGTACTGGAACATATTCAAACCTATTTTAAAATATATAAATTTCGACTCATATTAAAATCTAACTAATTGATATAAAATATGTTTAAAAAGTATCTTATGATTCGCTTTTGTAAAGTCCAAGAGTGATCAATGTAATAGGCAGTAACAGCCATGTATCCTTTGTTTTGGTGATCTGCAGTCTACATATCAGTTGTGATTTCAATTCGTCCTCAGTAGCCTCCAACATGGACATTGTTTTCATCTTTTTCCTCTTCGAATATATCAAAAATATCATGCCTTACTGTTTTACGGGAAGACATTTCAAACAAGGGTTACAGATTAAAACAACACTTTCTGAATTGTACATGATCAACTATAGATAAAGGATATTCATGCATAATTATCGCTTTAGCAAGATCCTTTCTTGAAACATCTTAATTAAATGAGGCAGCCTATCACTTTTCCATCCAATTTTTTTTATTAGCAATTTGGACTTGCTGTCGAATGTCTAATTGACCTCGCTTATTGCACCTTCTTATATGATTATGCAAATGACTTGTCCCATTCTTTGAAACACCATTAAACTTTTTCTTGCAATGATTGCAAATTACCTTCCACTCATTATTGATTTTTTCTTTTTCAAAGTGCTCCATTACTGTAGATTTTAACTTTGATGAGTTTCTTTCACTTGACACATTATCTTTAATCAACCTATGAGGTTGACTTAATGTAGAATTTGTATCTCTCGCTGATGTTGGTGATGGACTTTCTTCGGTTGATAATTCAGGAGAGTTGAAAGTTGGAGATAAGGTAACGGAGTTCTGCCCCACATTAGACATTTCCTATATAAATAATGTCAAAATTATTAACATAGTTTCCCAGCAACCCAAATCATCTCCTTTAAGCCTAACCAACTTAGTACACAAACATTCAAATGGGCACAATACAAGACAAAAGGGGATAAGACAACCGCAAGGGAACCACTGGCAACAAATGAAGTAAAACAATACCACCACCAAGCCTTGAACAGCGATGACCGGCACCTTGCTTGCCATGGCACGAATTCAAACTTCACACTTCCTATCTTTCGAGACAGAAGAACAATATCGACAAGGATCGGCCACCAATGTCACAGACGTTGCAGAAGATTAGACAAACAGTTAAAAAGTATGTTAATAAGGCCAAAGGTTAAATTTATTATTTCAAGCCTTTGATGGTAAAGAAAATGGTCTTGCCTCCCAATAAATAATAACATTTTGACAAGTTTTGCACCTAAATTCATTCTGTTGCAAATCTACCATAGCTGAGCATTTAATGTAACCGATAAAACTTTATTCCTAAAATTTTCAATTACACGAACGATAAAAGAAATTTTTTTCCTAAAACTTTTAGCTTCACATGAACAAAACTTCACAACAACATCCAAAAATTAAAGAGAATAAGCAGTGAAGAAATGAAACCCAAAAGAAAAACAATAGGTACATCCAGATCGGCAAAACTTCATAATGGTTGAGCAGCATCCAAAAATCGAATTGAAACCATGCCTGGAGTCTGGAGAAAGTGTGAGAGTTGAGACAGTGAAGGTGTACAAATAGAAATGTCGAAATGATTGAGATGATCTGCAGATCAAATTGAAACCAAAAGAATGGAAGAATCAAGTTTGAGATCGAGTGATTTAGGGCTTGCCTCTTAGTCTTACAGACACAATAGCATGGAGGTATCGGGAAAAACAAAGGGTAAAAGCTTTAAAAGGTAACATAAAATAAAAATACTAAAAATATTATTTAAGTACCTGGGCCGGGTCGGGTGTTTTTCACCCTAAACCTGACTCCGAACCAATCCCGAATTTCTTGTATATTCCACCCGACCCGAACCTAATTTTTTTTAAAATCCGACCCTATCGGATTGGGTCCAGTCAGAACCCATGGAATTCGAGTTTCTTGCCAATTCCTAACTCATGGCATGTTTTACAAACTTATTGAAAAATTGCTTTGGCTTAATTAAGCATGTTTTATTTAAATGCTTTGGAATGGTGAGATTGACTTGATTTAATACGAGTTTCTAATAACGGTTTTGATTTCAAAAATGCATTGACATCCGTTTTAAGCGCACTCACTAGGCACTATATGCTTACGCTCTTTTTCTTCCGTTAATGCAGTGAATTAAGCAAGCGCGGGATTGTGGTTCGAGGCAAGGTGGGATCTCAAGACAAATGTATTAAAAGAGTATGTTTATGGTGTTATTATTATTTGTAGTAAGGCAATGTGGGTAAACTATTGGGATGGTTTGTTTTATTTAAGAAATGATAACTTGATTGATTTTGTATCACGTTAGATGATGATTGTATTTTAATGCTCTGTATACTTTATGATCTAATTATTTAAATGGATTAAATAATGATTGGTTTGAGTACTTATGGTCATATGCTTTAACTCCTTAATTATTCTATAGCCTATGTTGAGGTCTTGATTATTTGGTGCTTTTTTTTGGACAATGCTTTATATTGTTAGGAAACATGCATCTAGATTGCTTGTATGAATGTGAATTAGTTAAATAATTGACATGTAATTAATTGAAGCCATTTGTTTAATGCGGGTATACCATTAGTAGTTTGTCAATATTGTTTGTCAATGATTTGGTTATGTTTCGTCGGTATTCGAATCCCTAAGATGCATTTTGGTGCAGCCCGTATCGATACACTTAGAGCTAGTAATGGTATGTGGGGCCAATCTAATGTTCAGTTTTGATTGTGATTACCGGTACGTATGACTGGGTTTCAGTATAGTATCGGTACGCCCTGTATCATATCGATGCCAGTATTTGCTTCGTTGTTTGCCTGTATCGGTACGATATTCCTTGTACCGGTACGGTCAGTAGTTTATTTAATTAATGGGTTTTACCAGGTTTAGATTCTTTACATTTTGGTCAGAGTATGTTGTTGCATTAATTGAATAAGTAAATAATATCTATTTGACCTGAGATTTTGCAAGCATGTGTTAAATGTATCTATTACTTTAAGAAGTTGTTACAAACATGTTAGCCATGTATTTTGCCAGTTTTACATTTTAATCTTTAATTTCGTATTATGCTAAATTGGATGCTTATTTGTTATCCGTTAAAGTTGAAATTTGGCATGCTAGCATGAAATATAATTAATTAATAATTGGTAACCTAAAATCTATGTAAGTCCTTATAATTATTTAGATTTATAGTTTGCTCCCTAGAATGCTTGTATCTGCAATTGAGTGCTTTATCGATGTTCGAATCGAATGAAAAATGATATGCTTCTTGTATGAACAGCTTAGGTCTTAATAATGCATCTAGACAAGCTAAAAGAAAAAATGGACCGTAATTCGAGTAAGATAGTTCGGGTTTGCTTTGGCAAAGCTAATGTGATCTTCTTGGTTCAGGTCTAATGACTAGGCCGGGTCAAAGGGGTTACAAAATGGTCCCTGCACAAATATGAGTAAGATAGACTCTGCAAAATTCCAGACAGTCCTAGTAGCATTCATTCTGGTTCTCAGATTCTTCGCTGGTATAACAGCTTGCTTCATTCTTTTTATCTCCCATTGTTGAACTAATTCTCGTGTCAAATTCCGTTACTGACTAGCTTCTTTATCTCTTCCATTAAAGGCCTACACTTCTTGGTATCATGTCCTGGTGCCCCCATGTGAAAGTCATAAACATTGTCTGAATCATAACTATGGGCAAATGGATTTGTGTAGTATCCCAAAAACTGACCTAGTCGGATTTCGACTTCCAATGATCAAAATTCATTTATGATAAGTTAAAATGAATAAATGAAACGAGTAAAATGGATCAATTTGATAGGTTGAAAGATTTTAAGATTAACTTGAAAGTTTAAAAAAAATCAAGATTGATTTGTAAAGTTATGAAATATGAAGTTAGGGGTCGAATTGTAAATATGTAAGGTATTAAGTTTTAAACGCAATATATGAGAGAATAGAATGATTAGGTGCCTAATAAAGTTAAATGCTTGTTAATGACTAAATTGTAAAAATTAAAAATATGCCTAGTGACTAAATTATTATTAGGCAAAAATAAGGAAACTAAAGTGAAAGGAAGTAAACTTGTGTGGCTAAAGTGCAAACAAAGACAAAGATAAATGGTAGATGGATGATAAAACCTTGAGGTTTCTTCATGAAAGGGAAAGGGAAAGGGAAATGAGGGATTGGAGGTGTGCATTGACCATTTCTTATTGGTGAGTCACCACGCCAAATGTTAGACTCCCATGATGCCCCCAAGTTTTCAACTAAGAAATTGGAAAATAAATTGGCTATTGAAAGCCAAATTCACACAGCAAGTTTTTTGAGGAAAGGGAGTTTCTTTTATCTTTCCCAAGACTCTTATCACCATGGATGAGTCAACAGTTTTGATATTTAAGGGCATGACACATGTTTTAATGGTTAAAATAAGATTAATTTTCTAGTCTTTCCTGATCCCGACGTATGAGTAAGAGGGAAAAATCCCATCTTTATGAATTTTCCTTAATTCTTCTTCTTTAGTAACTGAAAGCTTCAGGTGATTTCTAGCTTCGATATTATTTTGAAAACAGTGGGAATTTTATAAATTTAGCCTTGATCTCAGGTAATCAACATTAGATAGTACGTTGAGGGTGAATAATTTAGAAAGTGTTTGGACACGACAGAATAATAAGGTAAAATGTTAACAGTTTTCATGGCTATGTTAGTTTGTTTTCTAAATATCTTGTTGATCTAGGTGTAACACCTGTTAAAAAAACGAAAACAGGGAAATTTGCAAATGAGGGGGGTTTGAACCCGTGACCTTGGCTACGTTGGGATGGCGTGGTAACCATTTGAACTGAAGCTCATTTTGTATTATAGTTTTATAAAAAACGAACTTTAACGCTTTTGATTTTCGGTTACCAATCATTGGATAAAAGTTGAGTCAGTGACTCTTCCTTTTCCATTCGAACCAATTCACCCCAAAAACACCTAAATAATTTCTCCCTTCTCAACCTATTCGGCCATCGCTCGATCCGCCTCCAGCGCCGCGCCGTGCAGCTCACCGCCAGCACCAATAGATTCACCTCAACTGTCCGACCAAACCCCCCAAACCACCCTCTCATCCGCCGTTCGCCGGCAATCGAAGCCGGAAGCTTTGTTAGTTTTAGGGATTTGGAACCCCTCGATCAATGCTTTTTCCGGCCATTTTCGTCTCCGTTAGGACACGTCGTGGGTCCAGTTGTGATCACCGTACGAAGGCGATCAAACCCTTAGCCACTGGCCGCCAACCGCCGCCGTTCAGACCCTCGTCGGAGATCGAACGATTTTGGTAAGTACAGTGAGTTTGGTTGGTTTTATTTCGAATCTTGAATGTTTTTGGGTTGTTTAACTGATTTTGCTTGAAATCCGACCATTTTGGGTCATTTCCGGCCATGAAAGCCTGCGCGTGGAGTGTACGCGTAGCCCGGGGCGATTTCTGGCCGCCCTGGACGGTGGCCGTGGTGAACCGGGCTAAACCGGTTCTGCTTTGAACTGGTCCTGCTGTGAACCGATTTTGAACCGACCTGATCCAACCCTACCCGACCCGACCCGTCCAACCCGTCTGACATGACCCGTTGACCGAGTTGACTCACTGTGTCAACTCGACCGAGTCTACCCAGTAAGTCAACTCGCTCGAGTCAAACCTTTGACCGATGACGTCAGCATGACGTCAGGGTTGACTTTAACTACTAGCGTCAGCGTTGACTTTGACCAAAAAGTCAAATTTTTTGAAAACCCTTATTTTACGTTTTTCGACGTCCTAAGTCCGGTTTTGAAGCTCGTTTTGTGAAATCCTAACCCGAAAGCCTTCGAAATTGACCTTAAATATGATCATGCATAAGTTCTTAAATTATTAATTTTACGAGTAAAGTTCAGATTAAGGGTTTTGATTTGATTTATTATTTTGTTAAAGGTACCCGAGACTCGTTTGATCGTTCGTCAGCTCAACCTAGTTCTTCCCGATCTGCCCATCAGCACGCCCCCATAGTTACTCGTATGAACCTGAACTCAGTAAATTAAATTATGTAGAATTTAAATTTCTCTGATGTAACCTTGCACCAAAATATCTTAGGATCTAGCACTGCTGCAGATCGTGGCGAGGCAGGTGCCCAATAGACCCTTCTAATCAGCTTTTTTTGGTGTGTTTCGTGTGTGCAATATTATTGATTTAATTATCTGTTAAAACTGATTGCTTTGAGTATATATATATTACGTATGTAGTACTGGATGACTTTCTGATTTGAACATGAATATTTTTCTATTATAAGAGCATGCTATCTTATCTGTGAAAATATCCCATATGCCTGATCTGAACTTGAAATATCTAATTTATAATTAATTCAGTTATATGCATATCTGTAAATTAATTTCTGATGATTATGTATATTGATTTGCTTGGGGTACACTGTTGGGATATGATTTGAAGTGTCTGCATGTACAGCCTTGATCCAGCTGGTAAATCCTTCTATTAAGCTCCTATGCCCAATGGGTATAGGGTAAGTCTTTCTGGGCTTAAGGTATAACCTTAGGTAGGCTCCTACGCCTGAGGGCCTAGGGTAAGACCTTCTGGGTGTAGTTTATAGGGGACTGTACATCGGTGTTCGGTTGGAGGATAGTTAGGACTGAAATAAAAACTTGAATGAAATATTATATGATATACTGAATGTTTTACACTTATCTGTAATATATTATATGTTTATCTGCACTTATCGGGACACACTAAGCTCCCTAGCTCATACCCTTAAACTTTTCTTTTCAGATACTCTTGGATAGGCTCTCCAGATCTGGCACTTGGAGGATCGACATATTTGTACTTGACTTTTGTTGTAATATTTCCATCTTCCAGACTGTCTCTCTACGGTGACATGAGTCCATATTTTGTTATTGTTCGACTTATTATGTTACTCCATGGGAATTATGTTGTATTACTGAATATGGTTTATTTGGGATAACCGATTTAACTTATGCTTAAATTAATCGTTATTTTTAATACATTAAATTCCTTTTAAACATTTAAGTATTTATGTGAAAAAGTCTTTAATATGTAATGTGATATCCTAGATTAAGACTTTACGTATAGGCCGGTCTAGGGGATTACATTTAGTGGTATCAAAGCTTTTGGTTTTATAAACCTCGGACCACGAATAGGTCTTAAATAAAGTAATTTTAATAAAAAAATTTAGAAATATTTTTGTGAGTGGGACATGTCACCAAACTTTATATGTTTAATTATATGCGCTACTCCAGTGCCATTTCTGATCTTAGACATTTTTACTTCTGTGTAGTGAGCTAAGACAATCTGATGAGCACTAGAAGAGGGCGTCGACCTGCCCGTGTGCGAGGTCGATCTGCTAGATTTTCTGACCGATTGAGGACATGCCTAGTGATCCTCCGGCTCCTGTAGATTCTCCAACCCCTGTGAATCCTCCCGCCCCTATTTCTACAGCTTCTTTAGATCTGTCACCTTCCTCGGGTATAGGGATGACGACTCTAGTTAGATGAGCACCTGCGTCTAGTTCTGAGCCAGCGACAGTGGTGATAGATGAGACTCTTAGCAGGAAATTTTTACAGTTGATCCATGGTGTAGCCAGAGAAGCTGGCGTAGTACCTACAATTCCCGTCTCTCAGACCCTGATCTCTAGTGGGGCAAGGACTTTTGAAGGCCCTTCTAATGGAGCCCCGACTAAAGATGAGGAGTGGCTTCATGATATCGAGAGACAGATGGATGAGTTGGGTTTCAAGCCACCCAAGAGATATTTAGGGGCTGTTTCTTTGTTGTATGGTAATACCCGTACGTGGTGGGAGTCTATAGTGAGTAGTGTTCCTACCACTCGATTGACCTGTGATTTCTTCAAAGAGCTCTTTAGGAGTCGTTTCATCAGGGAGCGTTTTATGAGGCAGATGAGAGAGTGGTTCAGGACTTTAACACAAGGGGATATGACCGTATCAGAATATGAGTCAGAGTTCTTGGATAAGCTAAGATTTAGAGCTAGCCTGGTACCTACTGAGAGAGAAAAGTGTCGTAAGTTTGCCCTTGGTCTCCGGTATGATTTGTGTGTGCGGGTTATTGGCCATCTTGATGAGAATTTTTATAAGGTGGTTGAAAGGGCAAAAAATTTATAAGAGGTTGAGCTTTTAGCCACTGATGGTGATAGGGTCGATCGAGATCAACCTAAGAGGTCCTCTAGTATAGAGTCTTCTGCACATACTGGTAAGAAGGCTCGTTACACCGCTCCTCAAAAGAGTAATACCAATTTTAGGCCTACAACCCCTCCGACCCCAGCTGCTAGTCGAGGTGGATCATTAGATTTCTCTTAGGCACCATTATGTGAGCATTGTGGTAAATGGCATCGGGGAGAGTGTAAGAAGATGGCGGGTACTTGTTTCCGTTGCAGATTTGGAGATCATTTCCTGAAGAGTTGCCTAGTTCCCTTTCTGGGTATTGGGCATCGTCCCAGACCCTTTCTCGTTCTCAGGCTTCTGTCCAGACTCTGGCTAGGGGTCGTAACCAAAGTAAACCTTCCGGGCCTACTACCAGGTCGGATAGTAGAGCTCGACCATATCGGAGCGGGGGACCAGTTTTATCTCAGGCTAGACAGCCGGCTCTTGTGTATGCTACTAGACGCCGGGATGACCAAGACGAGCCAGATGTTATTGTAGGTACATTTACCATTTATTCTATTCCATACTTTGCATTGCTCTATAAAGGTTCCACCTACTCCTATATTTCGAGATTCGTATCCAGAACCTTCAGGTTCCGATCGAAGCCATAGAGAACGTTGTCACAATTATGGGCCTAGTAGGTCAATCAATGACTATAGATAAGGTGTTTAAGCGTTGTCCCCTTGAGTTTTAAGGAGAAATCTTTTTAGTCGACCTTATGGAACTTCCGTTAGAGGAGTTCAATCTAATTCTGGGTATGGACTGGTTGTCTGAACATCAAGTTAGCCTGGATTGTGATACAAAAAGGGCTATATTGAAGAATTCAGATGGGCAATCAGTGGTTTTAGTTGGTGAGCATCGTGGTTACCTGTCCAATATGGTATCTGGTTTAACCGTTGATAAGATGCTCCGAAAAGGATATGAGACCTTCATTGCTTGCTTCTTGAATACGAAGGGTTCTCTGGCTAAGATTGAGGAAATTCGCACAGTTAATGAGTTTCCTGATAATTTCCCGAGGAGTTGCCTGGTTTACCCCCTAATAGAGATGTTGATTTTGAGATCGAGACTTATCAGGGATCTGCGCCTGTATCTATGGCTCCTTACCGTATGGCACCTAAAGAGCTTAAAGAGTTAAAAGTTCAGTTGCAAGAGTTTCTTGATCGAGGATTCATTCGACCTAGCTCGTCACCTTAGGGAGCTCCGGTTCTCTTTGTCAAGAAGAAAGATGGTTCGCTCCGGTTATGCATTGATTATCGAAAGTTGAACAAGTTGACAATGAAGAATAAATATTCGCTGCCCAGGATTGATAATTTGTTTGATCAACTTCGGGGAGCCACAGTTTTCTCAAAGATTGATCTTCGATGCAGGTACTATCAGTTGAAGATAAAAGGTTATGTTGTAGCTAAGACAGCCATTCATACCAGATACGGTCATTATGAGTTTTTAGTGATGCCGTTTGGTCTGAATAATGCATCGGCCGCCTTTATGGACATGATGAACCGTGTGTTCCAGCCTTATATAGATCAATTTGTGGTGTTATTCATCGATGATATTCTGGTCTATTCTCGGACAGATGAAGAACATGTTGATCATCTGAGGATTGTTTTGCAGACTTTGAGAGAGCATCGTCTGTATGCCAAGTTGAGCAAATGTGAAATTTGGCTCAGGGAAGTGACGTTTCTGGGGCATGTTGTATCCACTAAAGGTATCCAGGTGGATCCGAGTAAAATAGAGGCTATCACCAGTTGGAAACAACCTAAGAATGTCTAGGAGATTCGTAGTTTCTTGGGTTTAGCTGGGTACTATCGACGTTTTGTCGAGGGTTTCTCTATTATTGCTGCCCCTTTGACTAAGCTATTGAGGAAGAACGTTCCTTTTGTTTGGTCTGATGCTCAGCAGAAGAGTTTTGAGAAATTGAAGACAGCTTTGACTCAAGCTCCGGTATTGACATAACCCGAACCTGGAAAAGATTTCTAAGTTTATAGTGATGCTTCGCACTCTGAACTTGGTTGTGTTCTGATACATGATAGGAAAGTGGTTGCTTATGCATCACGACAGTTGAGGCAGCATGAGTGTAATTACCCTACCCACGACCTTGAGTTAGCTGCTGTGGTCTTTGCTTTGAAGATTTGGAGGCATTGTCTCTACGGGGAGAAGTGCTATATCTATACCGATCACAAGAGCTTGAAGTATCTCCTTACCCAGAAGGAGTTGAATCTGAGACAACGTCGTTGGCTTGAGCTTCTTAAGGACTATGATTGTGAGATCGAATATCATCCGGGAAAAGCTAATGTGGTTGATGATACCTAGAGTCGTAAGGCTATTTCAGACTTGAGATCTCTATTTGCCAGGATGAGTAGCTATGAGGATGGCAGTTTACTGGCTAAATTATAGGTTAAACTGAATTTAGCCGAGGAGATCAAGGACAAACAGCTTCTGGATAGTTCCTTACTTCCTTTAATACAATAGGTTGTGCAGGGATCTACATTAGTTTATGCTTTTGAACAGGATGGGGTTTTGTGCTTCAAGGGTCGATACTGTGTGCCTGACGACGCTAACTTGAAGCGAACTATTCATTGAGGCTCATAGTAGCCCTTATGCTATGCATCCTAGTGGCGATAAGATGTATCAGAACTTGAAATAGATGTATTGTTGGGAGGGCATAAAGAAGGATATTTCTGATTATGTGTTGAGGTGTCTAACTTGTCAGAAGGTTAAGGCAAAACATCAATATCCATCTGGTCTTTTGCAGCCCATTAAGATTCCGGAGTGGAAATGGGAACATATCACGATGGACTTTGTTACCGGTTTACCTTTGACTCCTGCTAAAAAAGATTCTGTTTGGGTGATTGTTGACTGACTCACCAAGTCTTCTCATTTCATTCATGTTCGAGTTAACTACTCTATGGATAAGTTGGCTAGATTGTATATCTCTGAGATTGTCAGATTGCACGGTGTGCCTTTGTCCATCATCTCTGATCCAGACCTGAGGTTTACCTCTCGATTTTGGCAGGCTTTATAGGAAGCCTTGGGTACGCGTCTGAATTTCAGTACATCTTTTTATCCGCAGACAGATGGTCAATCTGAGAGGGTGATTCAGATTCTCGAGGATATGTTGCAAGGATGTGTGATTGATTTTCATGGTAGTTGGAAAGATTTCTTGCCTTTAGCCGAGTTTGCTTATAATAATATTTACCATGCGAGTATTTGTATGGCACCGTATGAGGCTTTGTATGGTCATAAGTGCCATACTCCTATCTGCTGGACTGAGTTATAGGATAGGAAGACTTTGGGTCCAGAGTTGGTCCAAGAAACTGAGGAGACCATCAAATTGATATGTGATCGCCTGAAGGAGGCTTTTGATAGACAAAAGTCGTATGCTGATCAGAGAAGGAAAGATATTGAGTTTGAGGTTGGTGATCAGGTCTTGTTAAAGGTATCACCATGGAAAAAAGTTCTGAGGTTCGGCCGTAAAGGTAAATTGAGTCCCACATTTATTGGGCCGTATCGTATTGTGAAAAAAGTTGGACCAGTGACTTATAAGCTAGAGTTGCCTCCTCAGCTTAGTCGTATCCATGATGTATTTCATGTATCTATGTTGATGATGTATCATCTGGATCCAAGTCATGTTATACAGATTCAGAGTGTCTAGCTGAGGCCAGACTTGTCGTATGAGGAGGAACCTGTGCAGATCTTGGATTTTGATGAAAGAGTTTTGAGGAATAGGCGTATCCCTATGGTTAAAGTCCAATGGAGTAACCGAAGTCCTGCAAAAGCTACTTGGGAGACCGAGAAATCCATGAGGGAACAGTTTCCACATCTTTTCAAGCTAGGTAAATTTCGAGGACGAAATTTTTTTAGGGGGAAAGTTGTAATACCTATTAAAAAAATGGGAAATAATGAAATTTGCAGCTGAGGGAGGGTTTGAACTCGTGACGTTGGCTGCATTGGGAAGGTGTGGTAACCATTTGAGCTAAAGCTCATTTGTGTTATAGTTTTATAAAAATAAACTTTAACCCTTTTGATTTTCGGTTATCAATCATTGGATAAAAATTGAGTCAGTGACTCTTCTTTTTCCAATTGAACCAATTCACCCCAAAAACACCTAAATAATTTCTCCCTTCTCAACCCACCGCTCGATCTGCCTCCATCGTCGCGCCCTGCAGCTCACTGCCGGCACCAATAGATTCACCTCAACCGTCCGACCAAAACCCCCCAAACCAGCCTCTCATCTGTAGCGCCGTTCGCTGGCAATCGAAACTGGAAACTTCATCAATTTTAGGGATTTGGAACCCCTCGATCAATGCTTTTTCTGGCCATTTCCGTCGCCGTTAGGACATGTCATGGGTCCAGTTGTGCTCACCGTGCGAAGGCAATCAAACCCCTAGCCACCGGCTGCCAACTGTCGCTGTTCAGACCCTCGTCAAAGATCAAACGGTTTTGGTAAGTACGGTGAGTTTGGTTGGTTTTGTTTCGAATCTTGAATGTTTTTGGTTTGTTTAACTGATTTAGCTTGAAATCCGACCAAATCCAACCATTTTGGGTTATTTCTGGCCATGAAAGGCCGCGCGTGGAGTGCACGCGCCGCGCGGGGCAATTTTTGGCTGCCCTAGACGGTGGCCGTGGTGAACCGGGCCGAACCGGCCTTGAACTAGTTCTGCTTTGAACGGTCTTGCTGTGAACCGATTCTGAACTAACCCAATCTGACCCGATCCAACCCTACCCTACCCGACCCGACCTGACCCGACCCGTTGACCGAGTTGACTTAGTGAGTAAAATCGACGGAGTTAACTCAGTGAGTCAACTAGACCGAGTCAACCCAGTGAGTCAACTCGCTATAGTCAAACCTTTGATCGATGACATTAACATGACATCAGCGTTGACTTTGACTACTGACGTCAGCGTTGACTTTGACCAAAAAGTCAAATTTTCTAAAAACCTTTATTTTACGTTTTTCGACGTCCCGAGTCCTTTTTTGAAGCCCGTTTTGCAAAATCCTAACCCGAAAGCCTTCGAAATCAACCTTAAATACGATCATGCATAAGTTCTTCAATTATTGATTTTACAAGTAAAGTTAGGATTAAGGATTCTGATTTGATTTATTATTTCGTTAAAGGTACCCGAGACTCGTTTGATCGTTCGTCAGCTCAACCTAGTTCTTTCTGATCCGCTCATCAGCGCGCCCCCATAGTTACTCGTATGACCCTGAACTCAATAAATTAAATTATGTAAAATTTAAATTTCTCTGATGTAACCTTGTACCAAAATATCTTAAGATCTAGCACCGCTGCAGATCGTAGCGAGGAGGTGCCCAGTAGACCCTCATGATTAGCTTTTCGAGGTGTGTTCCGTGTGTGTTATATTATCAATTTAATTATCTGTTAAAATGATTACTTTGAATATATATATATATATATATATATGTATGTATGTAGTATTGGATGACTTTCTGATTTGAACATGAATATTTTTTTGTTATAGGATCATGCTATCTTATCTGTGAAAATATCCCATATGCCTGATCTGAACTTGAAATATCTGATTTATAATTAATTCAGTTATATGCATATCTATAAATTAATTTCTGATGATTCTGTATATTGATTTGCTTGGGGTACACTGTTGGGATATGATTTGAAGTGTCTGCAGGTACAGCCTTGATCCAGCTGGTAAATCCTTCTGTTAAGCTCCTATGTCCAATGGGTATAGGGTAAGTCTTTCTGGGCCTAAGGTATAACCTTAGGTAGGCTCCTACGCCTGCGGGCCTAGGGTAAGACCTTCTGAGTGCAGTTCATGGGGGACTGTACATCGGTGTTCGGTTGGAGGGTAGTTAGGACTGAAATAAAAACTTGAATGAAATATTATATGATATACTGAATGTTTTACACTTATCCGTAATATATTATATTTTTATCTGCACTTATCGGGACACACTGAGCTCCCTAGCTCATACCCTTAAACTTTTCCTTTCAGATACTCTAAGATAGGCTTTCTGGATCTGGCACTTGGTGGATCGACATATTTGTACTTGACTTTTGTTGTAATATTTCCATCTTCCAGACTGTCTCTCTACGGTGACATGAGCCCATATTTTGTTATTGTTCGACTTATTATGTTACTCCATGGGAATTATGTTGTATTACTGAATATGGTTTATTTTGGATAACCGATTTAACTTATGCTTAAATTAACCTCTATTTTTAATACATTAAATTTATTTTAAACTTTTAAGTATTTATGTGAAAAAGTCTTTAATATGTAATGTGATCTCCTAGATTAAGACTTTACACATAGGTCGTTCTAGGGGGTTACACTAGGAGTTTATTTATTGCTTAAATTATCCTAAGGCTCTAATTTGAGAGGACAGTTCAAGAATGGAAGTAAAAGGGAATAAATGAACACTCTACTCTTGGATGTTATTTTGGTAAAGCTTGGCACTAGGTGAGCGTAGTTTATGGTTTGGATGACTAGGTGTCATCATTGTTGTATTATCTTATTTATTTATTGTATGATTGTTGTTGAATTGTTCATTGGTTCATATAGAGCAATTGGTGGAAATACTTATATCATTGGGAAGCATTGGTAAGTTTATTGCATTGGCAAGTTCATAGCATTGATTAAATCAATGCATCGATGAAAACATGGTATTGATAAGATTATTGTATTGACATTGTATTGGCAATGCTATTGTATCGATGGAACTATTGTATTGACAAGGATTATTGGAGCTAAGGCTCAACTATCGAATAAGAATGACTTTTTATTGCTAAATCATAAGATATGTAAGTTTCGTTGCAATGGAAGTCCTTGGACACTTTGGCATGGTGCATGGTATATTTAGACTACGGTCCATGAGTTACGGATCAAAGGTAATGACCCTATATTGGCGATGTTGGAGGTTAGGGGGAGATGACGGATGATGATGGAGGAAGCATTGACACATTGTTATTACATTGAAACAAACCTTTGTTTTGTGCTTTGAGCTTGCTTAAAAACGGACAAATGCTACCTATGTCCAAGAGTGATCCAAGGCGAACAATGTAAAAGACAAGCCAATTGATAAGATTATTGCAAGAATAAACAAGAATAAGAAATTTGAATGAGTTCATGGCATTGAGCATTGAATAGTCATGTCACCATAGGCATTGCTCATTTTGATTCCATAATAGACATTGTTATTATCTTTATGTTATTTAAAAAGGTCACTATCTCACTAGGCAAAGTATGCCTACTGCATTCATTGACATGCTTCATTTCAGGTTTAAGACTTATGAGGATGCGATCATGGTTCGAGGTTGCAAGTCACTCTCCAAAACTTTTGAGTAACATATCTTTGTCTCTATAACTCCTAGAAAGGTGGCATATGGCATGTGTATAGGTGTGTATATGTAAGCATGAGGTATATGTTATGGAATTGTATAAGGTAATTAAGATAAGATTATGAGATGCATAATTATACTAGAATAAGATGTGGAAATATGTGGTTAAGTATGATTATTAGGATCTTATATGCTTTGATTCGTAAAAAGAAAATTTGGTCTACATAAACAAATTATAAATTGGCCATTTGATGATATGATGTTAATTATGTGTTACAAGATAAAGAATAAGTCTAAAATAATGTATTTTGTATGTATATATTGTTCACCATGTTGAAAAGGGTTAAATATGAAATATGGTATGATACTGGTTTGATAAAATTGGTAAACTTGATCTATTATGCCCTAATAAATGAAGTCATGGTAAATAAATTCTAAATGCTGTGAAACTTGACATGTAGATAGATATGGTGTTTATAAACTTGCTTGTAAAATTTGGTAAACACTGAACAATGTTAAGGTCTTTAATTTGAATAAAAACCAGGCAAAATTTGACATTACAAACACAAGTGTACCGGTATGGGTGGTGTCGTACTGGTACTGATAGGTAGTTTTGGGCAATGTTAACCCAAGCGTACCGGTATGGATGATGTCGTATCGGTACATGCATGTAGATTTGGTATAGGGAAAGTTTGGCGTACTGATACTGAGATAGGGGTACCGATACGCCAAATCAATAATGGAATTTTACTATAGCAAGTGTACCAGTATGGGTGGTGTTGTACCGATACCTGTTAGCAAGCTCAATTTGGAGATTTAGTGTTAGCATACCGTACGGTGATGGACTCATACTAATACGAAGGGCATCGAATCTTCGTACCAGTACAATATATCGTATACTGATACCAGATTTAGATTCGAGAGAAATTATTTTAAGGGCATACTGGTATGACCTCATGAGTACATGTACTGATACAGGTGAGTTAGTTAAGTTAGTTACCTGGTTTTAAAGCCTTGCAAATTAATCACCGAATTAAATATGGACTAATTGAGCATGAAATTTCACATTGGTAATCCTAATTATTGATAAGTCCCTAAAAATTACAAGAATTACAATTTCCTTAAATTTGTATAAGTTATCAAATGGTCTCTTAATTATAAATTGGATGAGTTTGCATTGACCATAGCCAATCATTGCATCAAATCAACGTTATTAATTCACTGGTCATAGTCTAAGTCATCGAAGTTAGTAAGTCGTTCACTGGTAACTCTTTTTGACCTGGATTCCTACCAGACCAGGAAAGGGTGTTACATTTGTGGTATCAGAGCTAGATTTTAGTCAATTATGGACTAAACTAAAATTTATTATATTGATATTGTTTCATTACATTCTGTATATGTCACATAGGGGTTATATTATTTTGTGTTGTACTATGACTTGCACCTGACACGATCGTCCTATTACTGGTAATTATAAGAGTACCAGGTAAGAATTCATAATGTTCATGTCTTTGATTATTAAAGAAGCTATCCGAGGATAGCTGAAGATAAGATGATTCATAGTTGTCACAAATTAAGATAATTCCTTCCTACCTTGAATTTCGATAGATAAGTTGTTTCTGTGATAGGATCTATGTTCCAGTAGTTCTGTAAATAATCAGTTTGAAACCATTAATCTTAGTTAATGGTGTAGATCTTCTGAACCCTTAGTAAACAAGTTAGGACATGTTTTAGTATTGAGTTCTGGTAGAGTCTGAAGATTATGTGTAATAGCCCATAATATAATATAAGTTTAGTAAAGATCTTTTGAAAAATAAAGCCTACGAAAAACATGAAATTTGAGATGTGACATCGAAATAAATTTAAAGAAAGCTAAGGCTTAAGTTAATCTGCAAACACATAAACTCTGATATGTGTATTTCTATCGTGAAAAAAGGGTCACTTTGTGAAGAATGTATTAGTAAGAACTATTGTTTATGCCTGGAGGAAAATTCGAAGACGGATTTTCTTAAAGGATGGGAGAATTGTAATATCCCGAAAACCGGCCTAGTCGGATTTCAACTTCCAATGATTGAAATTCATTTCTGATAAGTTAAAATGAATAAATGAAATGAGTAAATGGATCAATTTGATAAGTTGAAAGATTTTAAGATTAACTTGAAAGTTAAAAAAAACAAGATTGATTTGTAAAGTTATGAAATATGAAGTTAGGGGTCGAATTGTAAATTTGTAAGGTATTAAGTTTTAAACACAAGACATGAGAGAATAGAATGATTAGGTGCCTACTAAAGTTAAAAGCTTGTTAATGACTGAATTGTAAGAATTGAAAATGTTCCTAGTGACTAAATTATTATTAGGCAAAGATAAGGAAACTAAAGTGAAATGAAGTAAACTTGTGTGGCTAAAGTGCAAACAAAGAGAAAGATAAATGGTAGATGGATGATAAAACCTTGAGGTTTCTTCATGAAAGGGAAAAGTAAATGAGGGATTGGAGGTGTGAATTGACCATTTCTTATTGGTGAGTCACCACGCCAAATGTTAGACTCTCATGATGCCTCCAAGTTTTCAATTAAGAAATTGGAAAATAAATTGGCTATTGAAAGCCAAATTCTAACATCAAACTTTTTTAGGAAAGAGAAAGTTTCTCTTAGCTTTCCCAAGACTCTTATCACCATGGACGAGTCACCATTTTGGATATTTAAAGGCATGACACATGTTTTAATGGTTAGAATAAGATTAATTTTCTAGTCTCTTGATCCCGACGAATAAGAAAGAGGGAGTAACCCCATCTTTATGAATTTTCCTTAATTCTTCTTCTTTAGTAACCGAAAGCTTTAGGTGATTTCTAGCTTCGATATTTTTTTTGAAAACAGTGGGAATTTTATTAATTTAGCCTTGATCTCGGGTAACCAACATAAGATAGTACGTTGAGGGTGAATAATTTAGAAAATGTTTGAACACGACAGAATAACAAGGTAAAATGTTTACTGTTTCCATGGCTATGTTAGTTTGATTTCTAAATATCTTGTTGATTTGGCAGTTTATTTATTGCTTAAATTGTCTTAAGACTAATTAGATAGGACAGATCAAGAATGGAAGTAAAAGAGAATAAATGAACACTTGACGCTTGGATGTTATTTTGGTAAAGCTTGGCACTAGGTGAGTGTAGTTTATGGTTTGGATGGCTAAATGTCATCCTTGTTGTATTATCTTTTTTATTTTATTTTATGATTGTTGTTGAATTGTTCATTAGTTCATATAGAGCAATTGGTGGCAATACTTTATCATTGGAAAGCATTGGTAAGTTCATTGCATTGACAAGTTCATAGCATTGTGTTAAGTGTCTAAAAGTACTATTTTATTCACCCTTTTTATTTATATTATTGCTAGACTTAGGCTCATATTAATTGCATTATTAGTCATTCATGCATGTTTGCATTGTTTCATTGGTGGACAAGCTTGATTTCATATTTTGCTTAATTTTGTGAAAAAAGAGTGATGCCGATAATTGTTTTGTGTGTGTGCAGAATCACTTGCCTAAACAAGGCTGGAACCAGTTGTCAGGGCAGTGCATGAAGGAGATGCCGACGCAGCTGCCAGGGTAATTCATGAAGGAGATGCCTAGCTAGTTGCCAGGGCAATTGTCAATAAGGGATAAGATGATATGGCAATCGAAATTGATGACTAGATAAGCCCAAGATGACGCGGAACAAAGTTAAATCCCAAAGGAGTTTGATTTCCATGAAGAGGTCAAAGAGAAATTAAATCCCAAAAAGATAGGAAAAGGTCTAGAAAGAATTTAAATATAATAAAGAATTATATTCTTTTAAAGTATTTAATTCCAACTTAACTTTCTCCTCAAGAAGGACTTTGACCTAACCATCTCCTATTTAAAGGAGACCAAGCCGTCAAACTCAAGGGAAGAGCAAAGGGGAGAGATTTTGACAAGGGCTTTCAACCATTCTTCATCTTTTTCTTTCTTGTTCGATTAGGTTTATGTTAGGGATTGTTTGTTTTTTGTTTCTTTGGAACCTAGCCATGAACTAAATCTATTTGGCTAAGGTTATTGTGTTTTGTGGTTGTGAGAAACATTTGGATTTTGTTTAGGTAATAAGAGTTTGCACTTTCAATTCAAGGTTTACTCATTCTTGGTTTCTATTCTTGTTTGCGAGTGAATTGGGAGAGGATCTCGCAACTCTATCTATTTATCTAATATCGGGAGAGTTAGATTCAAGAAACGAATGAGTATGGTCTTTATTCAATCTATTGATGGTGAAGATTAATCCGACTTAGGAATAAGTTAAGGATTTCAATGGCTAAGAGGAGCGCAAGATTGATTGTTGTTCACCCTTGATTCACGCAGGGATGTATTGTCAAGGCATGCACAATTAGCTAGAGTTTCGACTTAGGGATAAGAAGAAACCATTGAAGAACGCTCTGCCGAACCTTGAAGTTGCTGCCCAGCCGCCCAAACAGTTACCCAGCCAGTTGCCCAGGCAACCGTCGATTAGTTGCCAAGGCAAAGGCGTTGCGCAAGTTGCCACGACAACTGAATTTCCCTTGCACTCTTTTACCAAGACGATTCAATTGGCTATCACACCTCAACTCACGATAACCTGGCCTATTCTCTCTCATTTGATTACATCTTCTTTTACTTTATTGCTTTCTAGCTTAGTTGTTAGTTAAACTCTTACAATCTTCTACTTGTGTTATTTTACTTTTTACAGTGCAAGAGATTAGATTCTTGAAGTGGCACCAATCCATGTGGAGACGATATCTTTTATACTATAACTTGCGACGTGTATACTTGCACAATTGCGGAGCACTTATTACGCGCAACAAGTTTTTGGCGCCGTTGCCGGGGATTGGTAATAGCGACTTTGTTTTTATTTTCTTGCACTTTTTATTTTTATTGTTTAAAAATTCGAAGGGTTAACAAACTTTGGTTTTGCATTGGTATATGACCAGGGCGAGACTGATTACACCAGAATATCCCTTTTGATCCAGAAATCGAACGAACCTTGCAAAGACTCAGACAAAGGTTAAGAGTAGCAATGGCTAATCAAGACGGCAATATGAATCAGGATGTTCTAGCAGGAAGAGGAGTGATTTTTGCACGAAACATAACTATTGGAGACTATCTAGAGGAAGATCTTGAAGAACTTAATCCAGGAGTTGTCACACCTGAAATTGAAGCCGACCACTTTGAGTTGAAATCGATGATGTTCAATATGATCAACACAATTGGTCAATTTGGCGGCTCAGCAACTGAAGATGCACGACAACATCTTAAATCTTTCCTCGACATTTGCAATTCATTCAAAATACAAGTAGCCACCCCCGATGTTTTACGACTAAGATTATTCCCCTATTCACTGAGGGATAGGGTGAAAGCATGGTTAAATAGTATTCCTGCCGGATCAATATGATCTTGGACTGATCTTTGTCTTGATTTCCTTGCTCGATTTAATCCTACAAATTTGACTGATAAGCTTCGTAACGAAATTACTTCTTTTCGGCAGGCAGATGATGAATCCATGTACGAGACTTGGGAGCGATATAGAGAACTTCTACACAAATGCCCCCTACACAGATTCCCAGTGTGGACATAAGTAACAATGTTTTACAACGCTGCGAATACACCAACAAGGATGATGCTAGATGCCTCGGCTAACGGCATACTCCTAGATAAGTCACCGGAAGAAGCAATGCAAATTCTGAACAGGCTTACCAAGAATGATTATCAGTTCCCATCTTCTAGAAGAGGAGGATTTAGACACCAAGCCACAATACATGAACTAGGATCATCAGATTCAATTTCAGTACAATTGGCCACTCTAACCAAGATGGTCCAGAACATGTAGAAACCAAACAACACATAGGAGGTCAAGGTAATGGATTCCTTTTGTGAGTTATGTGGTGGTAACCATGATTCTTCTGAATACATGTAGAATCCAGAATCCAACTTTTATGTGGGGAATTACAACTGGAACAACAATGTGATGTCCAATGCATACAATCCAGCTTGGAAGAAGCACCCGAATTTTTCATGTAGTAATCCCAACAATGCTCTAAACCATAACAATCAGAATGCACAAGCATTGGGATTCCAGCAGAATATGCCACGGCAATAGTTGCAGCAGCAACAACCGACAACTTCTAGTTCTTTGGAAAATTCTTTCAATGCTTTTATGTTGAAAACTAAGTCTTATATGGCTGAGAATAGTAACTTCATAAAAAGAACTGATGCTTTTATTAACAAGACCAAGATGAGATTGCAAAACTAAGAGGCGGCAATCAAATCATTAGAAAATCAAGTCGGACAATTTGCTCAAAACTTGAATACTAGACTGCAAGGAAGTTTACCTAGCGATACTAAAGTCGCAAGAGGAACTGGCCATGAGCAATGTAAGGCGATCACCACTAGAAGTGGCCAACAACTTAAAGAGGCTCAAGCTCGCTCATCAAACAAAACTCACAAAAAGAGCAAGACGAACTCAACGGCAAAGCCTCAGATACTGAACCAGGAATTACCGCGGCAACCAGCGATAAGGATACCGCGGTAACCAACGATAGGCACATTACGGCAACCCCAGTTGATGATGCCTCTGCAACTCCAGTTGCCCCGACAATGCCATCAATCAGGTTCCAGACCAATGAAAGGATCGAAGATATCTGACTTCCACCACCATTCCCACAAAGGTTGAAGCGGCAAAAGCAATAATATCAATTCAAGAAGTTTCTTGATATCCTAAAGCAAGTCTACATCAACTTGCCATTGGTTGAAACAATTGAACAAATGTTGAACTATGCCAAGTTTTGTAAAGACATTGTGCCCAAGAGAACAAGGCTAGGAGGGCTTGAAACAATTTCTGCAACAGAGGGATGCATGGCCATGTTGCACAATCGCATGCCACCCAAGTTGAAAGATCCCAGAAGTTTCACAATACCATGTTCCATTGGAAACCACTATGTCGGGAAAGCATTATGTGACCTTGGAGCAAGCATAAACTTGATGCCTAAATCGGTTTTCTAGAAACTATGAATCGGGAAGGCAATACCTACAACAGTTATGCTACAGCTAGCCGACAGATCGTATATGCATCCAGAGAGAAAAATCGAAGACATACTAGTAAAAGTTGATAAATTTATTTTTCTCGTTGACTTTATTATTTTGGATTGTGAAGTAGATGAACATGCACCTATCATTCTCGGGAGACCCTTCCTAGCGATAGGGAGAACCTTGATCGATGTTGAAAAGGGAGAACTCACAATGAGGGTGAATGACCAGCAAGTTAAACTAAATGTGTTCCAAACACTAAGGCATGTTGATGATCCGAAAGAATGCCAACTTCTTCATGCCATGGCAGAGTTTAACTTCGACGAGGAATTTAGTTGCCTCAGAAACTACATTGCCGATCAAGAGGAACCTGAGGAGTATGAAGAACCAATCGATGAGGAACAACAAGAAGGGTCAAATTGGTTAGTCAATCGACTAGGAACATACTTTGAACCATTGGATTACTCAGGTAAGGAAGGTAAACTCGAAAAGCCCTCCATTGAACAACCACCGATTCTTGAGTTGAAACAGTTGCCAGGGCAACTAAAATATGCTTACTTGGGAACCGATAATACATTGCCTGTAATTATTTCCTCTAAGTTACAGCCTGAGTAGGAAAAGAAGCTGATCAAAGTTTTGATGCTACAAAAGAAGGCAATAGGGTGGACAATTGCCGACTTGAAGGAAATTAGCCTGGCAGTGTGCATGTATAAGATTTTCTTTGAAGATGACCACAAACCTTCTATTGAGGCCTAGAGGAGACTGAATCATGCCATGAAAGGGGTTGTAATGAAAGAAATCATCAAGTGGCTTGACACCGGCATCATATACCCTATCTTTGATAGTACATGGGTAAGTTTGGTACAATGTGTACCAAAAAAGGGATGTATAACGGTGGTAAGTAATGAAAACAATGAGCTCATTCTAACCAGGACTGTGACTGGTTGGAGGGTTTGTATGGACTACCGAAAGCTAAACAGAGTCACTAGGAAAGATCACTTCCCCTTACCCTTTATTGATCAAATGCTTGACCATCTTGCAAGTAAACCCTTTTATTGTTTTCTTGATGGTTATTCAGGTTACAATCAAATTTTCATAGCACCAGAAGATCAAGAAAAGACAACCTTCACATGCCCATACGGTACTTATGCTTTCCGAAGGATGCCGTTCAGACTGTGTAATGCCCCGGCAACCTTCCAAAGATGCATGATGGCACTTTTTCCAGACATGGTCGAAGACTTCCTTGAGATCTTCATGGATGATTTTTCTGTTTTTGATAATGACTTCAACAGTTGCCTCGGCAATTTAGAGAAGGTGTTGGCAAGATGTGAAGAATCTGATTTAGTCCTTTATTGGGAGAAGTGCCATTTATGGTAGATGAAGGAATAGTGCTCGACCAAAAGATTTCATCTAAGGGAATCGAAGTAGACAAAGCCAAGGTGGACGTGATCGAGAGATTACCCCCACCAAGTTCAGTTAAAAGAATCCGAAGCTTTCTTTGACATGCAGGTTTTTATAGGAGGTTCATTCATAATTTTTCTAAGATTACTAAACCCTTGTGCAATTTGCTTGAATAGGATAAAGTCTTCAATTTTGATGATTCTTGCGCCCAAGCATTAGCTTGCCTCGACACCCATTGGTGTTCCACCAGATTGGACGCTACCTTTTGAGCTCATGTGTGATGCAAGTGATTTCACGGTAGGAACAGTCCTAGGCCAATGCATAGGTAAGATCTTTCATGTGATATACTACGCTAGTAAAACTCTTAATAGCGCTCAAGTGAATTACACAACAACGGAGTAAGAGTTACTAGCCGTAGTTTTCGTATTTGACAAGTTCTGATCCTATTTGATTGGTACAAAGGTAATTGTTCATACGAACCATTCGGTAATCAAGTATCTATTTGCTAAAAAGGATGCCAAACCTCATTTGATTCGTTGAATATTGCTTTTACAAGAGTTTGACATTGAAATTAAGGACAGGAAAGGAACAGAAAATCAAGTGGCCGATCACTTATCAAGCTTAGAACGCAATACGGAGAAGGATGCGGATTTAGAGATATGCGATGCATTCCCGGATGAGCATCTATTAGTTGCCTCGGCAACCATGGATGCGCATGCCTCGACAACCCTTGACGCGCATGCCTCGGCAACTCCAGACGTGTATGCCTCGGCAACCACTGATGCGCATGCCTCGGCAACCCTTGACGCGAATGCCGCGACAATTCTAGATGCGCACGCCTCGGCAACCATGGAAGCAGTTGCCACGGTAACACATGCCTCGGTAATACCCTAGTACGCAGATTTAGTTAATTTCCTTGTTTGTGGTATTTTACCTTATGGCCTTACTCACCAAGGGAAGAAGCGGTTCCGCCATGATGCTAAGCATTACTTTTGGGACGAGCCTTTTTTGTTTAAACAATGTGCAAATCAGGTTATACGCCGATGTGTCCCTAAAAAGGAGCAACATAATGTACTTTGGCAATGCCATTCTTCACCCTATAGAGGACATTTTGGAGGAACACGTACCGTGACCAAAGTTTTGCAATCCGGTTTATATTGGCCAACGCTATACAAAGAATGTACACCGAGGTGGAATTGTTCGATGTATGGGGGATCGATTTTATAGGACCTTTCCCATCTTCATTCGGCAACCTCTAAATTCTACTTGCCGTTGACTACGTGTCTAAATGGGTTGAGGCAGCTATAGTTCCTGCCAACGATTCTAAGACCGTGAAACGATTCTTGCAGAAAAATATATTTACACGGTTTGGGATGCCGAGAGCAATTATCAGTGATGAAGGCAAGCACTTTGATAACAGACTCATCGCCAAGATGTTACAACGCTTTGGTGTATCTCACAAGATTGCCATGGCATATCACCCACAAACCAATGGGCAAGCAGAAATTTCCAATAGGGAATTGAAGGGTATACTCGAGAAAGTTGTAAATCCCTCTAGGAGGGATTGGTCAGTAAGACTAGATGATGCACTTTGGGCATATCGCACTGCATTCAAAACACCCTTAGGTATGTCTCCCTTCTGACTTGTCTATGGCAAAACATGCCATCTACCGGTGGAAATTGAACACAAGGCATATTGGGTAATTAAGACCGTGAATATGGATTGGGAAAGTACCGGGAAAAAGCGTTTGTTGGACCTCAACGAGATAGAAGAATTCCGTGCACTCACATATAACAATGCACGAATCTACAAGGAGAAAACAAAGCAATGGCATGACAAGAAACTATTGCCGCGACAATTCACGCCAGGGCAACTAGTTCTCTTATTCAATTCTCGGCTGAAACTTTTCCCGGGAAAACTAAAATCAAGATGGTCTGGACCATTCGAAGTTGTCAAGCCGTTCTCCCATGGTGTCATGATAATCAAGTCCATCACTGACGAACATGAATTCAAAGTTAACGAACAAATATTGAAGCACTACAACGGTGCCCATGTGGAACGTAACAAAGAAGTGATCACCTTAGGAGATGCATGAGCATGCTCTCCTTTCGATATTTTCTTTTTATTTTTATTTTTTCGAACTATTTATTTTTTATTTTTATTTATTAATTTCAGTTATTTTTCTTTTTAGGATAAATTTATTTATTTTCTTTAAGATTAAGACTACATCTTTCTTTCATATTTATCTAATTATTTTTAAATTTTATGTTTATGAATTTCTTTGCACATCTTTATTTATTTTCATTTGTTAGTTTATCTTTAATTTTAATCCTTATTTTATTTGTTTTTGAATTGTAGGAAAAGAGTTCAAGATAAAGAGGAATTTGATTTAAGAAGGAAGCTTCTTCAACAAGGAAACTAATGGGCTAAATCTAAGGCTTATATTAAGCCTCCAATTTACCGTAAATAAACCCTACATAGCCGGCCAAACCCTTCCCCTTCCCCAAATCCCCTAGTCGTCCCCTTCCCCCAATCAAAACCCTTGTTTTCTTTCTTTCCAATTAATCTCACCCACCATATTTACTACCTATCTTTTCTACTTAACCCATCACCCTTAACTTCCAAGAAACCTATTCCTACTTTTCATCTTGCAACTCTTTAGTTTCTTTTGCTTTCTTTTCTTTGTTTCTACCAAACTCACAACCAAGATCATTCATGGCATCCAAAATCGAATATTTGGTTCATCCAAGTTCCTCCAAAGAACCAAGATACAAGAAGTTTGCTACACCGGTGGTTCAAGAAAGATTTTACTCCAAGTTTGAAAGCCGAAAGATTTGTGAAGAACAAGGCTTCGAATACTCCAACTCTCATCAAGATTTCGGCCTTGAACCATTCATATTCCAAAGGATTGCACATCAAAAGTGGCAAATCTTTTGCCATCAATCGAAACCGGGTAACATCTCATGGGTAAGAGAATTCTATGCTCACTCACCTAACCCGGATAATCCTTATGTTTTTGTTCGTGACAAGGCTATACTCATAAGCCCCGAAAGCATCAACACCTTTTACGGGCTCTACGTTGACAAGGACGAGCATCAAGCCTTTGTTGATCAACTCACGCCCAAGCAACTCAATAAGGTGATTGAAGAACTCACTCTATCGGGAACTCATTGGAACGACAGTAAATATAAGGGCACGGTAAATCGCCTTCAGCTTAAACCCGAGGCAAAATTATGGAATAAGTTTGTTAAAACTTCTTTAATGCCCACTACACACAATACTACCTTGTCTTTTGCTCATACATTCTATCTTGCATAATCACATCATTAACATTGGAAAAATTATTTGTGATGAGATTTTTGTATGTAGCATAAAAAACAAGGGTTCTCTTTTCTTCCCTTGCTTAATTTCCAATATTTGCAAGGAGATGCATGTCCCAAGTAAGTCCACTGATGAAAAGGCCCTACCAAAGTCTGGTTGGAATCGAGCACAAATACGAAAGCTAATGGGAGAGGCACCGGTAAAATCCCCAATGCCTTCAATTGCCGCAGAAACTCCTACTGCCTCGGCATCTCCTAATGCCCAAGCAAATGATACCCGGGCAACTCGGACAGCAACCCCGAGACAACTTGAAGCACTCTTACAACCGTTAGAGAACCACCTTAGGCAAATTGAAGACCGACAACTAATGTTCATGCGGTACATGAAGGATCACAACAATGCCATCACCAAAGTAATCCTGGAAAAGTACCTGAACAGTCGCGTATCGTTCCCCATCTTTCCTGCCGAAATCCTTGCCACGACAACCAATGAAGCAGTTGCCACGACAACCGCAACTGAAGATGCCGTAGAAACCAAAGCTAAAGACGCCCCGTCAACCACTGCAAAAGCCAAAGGTAAAGCACCTATGCCCAAATCAACTCGTACTGAATCATTGTCTGAATTTTTAGATTCAGATGAATCCTCCATTGCACCAACAAAGATCGCACCAATCGAATCCTCCAAGCCCAAGCGAAAGGCCAATGACATTGATGATGAGGACACCCCCGTACGAGGATCGATTCCACCATCGACAACAAGAAAACAACCACCGTGTTCAAGCAAAAGATTCAAGACACAGGCCAAAAGGAAACTAATCATCCACGTCGATGAACTCTCGGAGTAAGTCCTCGTTGGTATTTTACTTTTCTTTATTGTTATTGTTATTTTTATTTTTCTTTGTTGCATGCATTGAGGACAATGCCTCACTCGAGTTAGGGGGGATTGTTATTAGTTAGTTACCATGTTTAGTTGCATTAATCTTAAGTATTGCATTTAGGATACATAAATTGCTTGCCATGCCTTTAGTTGGAACAAGAATTGCCTAGATTTGATGAATATCCGACGATGACTTTGCCAATGTACTTAATAGATAGAACTTTTTATTCTAGGAGAAATGTGGAAACATTTAGAATCTTACTATGATGCTAAACTTGATGAAACACTATTGCGGCTTGATTGATTTAAGGAATTCTAGCGAACTTAGGTTGATAGTTAAAAAATTGGGGGATTAGAATAAAAATTGGATGAATGCTAGAGGTGCCCGAAACCTGCTCTAGTTAAAACATGTTAAAAGAACCCAAGAAAGTAATTTGAAAACCTCTTGTTTACATAGAATCCGAAAAATCAACTTGCACACAACTCCGCACACACTCACAAGCATTATAGTTTGATTCTGAGTAATTCATAAGTTGTCCGAAAAAATGAAAAGTCGATCATACTTTGTGCCACGGTTCTGAGGATTGAAATCAATTTCAAAGCTAAGTTTGTGAAAATTGAAGTCTTGGCGGGTAATTATTAGTTTGCATTGCTTGAGGACAAGCAATAGTTCGAGTTTGGGGGTGTGTTAAGCGTCTAAAAGTACTATTTTATTCACCCTTTTTATTCATATTATTGCTAGACTTAGGCTCATATTAGTTGCATTATTAGCCATTCATGCATATTTGCATTGTTTCCTTGGTGGACAAGCTTAATTTCATATTTTGCTTAATTTTGTGGAAAAATGGTGCTGCTGATAGTTGTTTTTGTGTGTGTGCAGAATCACTTACCTAAACAAGGCTGGAACTAGTTGCCAGAGCAGTGCATGAAGGAGATGCCGACGCAGTTGCCAGGGCACTGCATGAAGGAGATGCCGAGCTAGTTGCCAGGGCAATGCATGAAGGAAATTTTGTTTTGTGGTTGTGAGAAACAATTGGATTTTGTTTAGGTAATAAGAGTTTGCACTTTCAATTCAAGGTTTACTTATTCTTGGTTTCCATTCTTGTTTGCGAGTGAATTGGGAGAAGATCTCATAACTCTATCTATTTATCTAATATCGGGAGAGTTAGATTCAAGAAACGAATGAGTATGGTCTTTATTCAATCTATTGATGGTGAAGATTAATCTGGCTTAGGAATAAGTTAAGGATTTCAACGGCTAAGAGGAGCGCAAGATTGGTTGTTGTTCACCCTTGATTCACGCATGGATGTATTGTTAAGGAATGCACAATTAGCTAGAGTTTTGACTTAGGGATAAGAAGAAACCATTGAAGAACGCTCTACCGAACCTTGAAGTTGCTACCCAGCCAGCCAAATAGTTACCCAGACAACCGTCGATTAGTTGCCAAGGCAACCCCGCTGCGCAAGTTGCCACAACAACTGAGTTTCCCTTGCACTCTTTTACCAAGACGGTCCACTTGGCTATCACACCTCAAATCATGATAACCTGGCCTATTCTCTCTCATTTGATTACATCTTTATTTACTTTATTGCTTTCTAGTTTAGTTGTTAGTTAAACTCCTACAATCTTCTACTTGTATTCTTTTACTTTTTACAGTGCAAGAGATTAGATTCTTGAAGTGGCACCAATCCTTGTGGAGACGATATCTTTTATACTATAACTTGCGACGTGTACACTTGTCCAATTGCAGAGCACTTATTACGCACAACACATTGATTAAATCATTGCATCGATGAAAACATTGTATTGATAAGATTACCGTATTGACAAAGACATTGTATTGGCAATGTTATTGTATCAATGAACCTATTGTATTGACAAGGATTATTGGAGCTAAGGCTCAACTATCGAATAATAATAACTTTTTATTGCTAAATCATAAGACATGTATGTTACCTTGCAATGGAAGTCCTTGGATACTTTTGCATGGTACATGGTATATTTGGACTACAGTCCATGAGCTACGGCTCAAGGGTAATGACCCTATATTGGCGATGTTGGAGGTTAGGGGGAGATTATGGATGATGATGGAGGAAGCATTGACACATTGTTATTACATTGAAACAAGCCATTTATTTTTTCTTTGAGCTTGCTTAAACATGAACCAATGCTACCTATGTCCAAGAGTGATCCAAGGCGGACAATGTAAAAGACAAGTAATGTCAACTGATAAGATTATTGCGAGAATAAACAAGAATAAGGCATGTGAATAAGTTCATGACATTTAGCATTGAATAGTCATATCACCATAGGCATTGCTCGTTTTGATTCCATTATAGTCATTGTTATTATCTTTATGTTATTTAAAAAGGTCACTACCTCACTAGGCAAAGTGTGCCTAATGCATTCATTGTCATACATCATTTCAGGTTTAAGACTTTCGTGGACGCGATCGTGTTTCGAGGTTGCAAATCACTCTCCAAAACTTTTGAGTAACGTATCTTTGTCCTTATAACTCCTAGAAGTTGGCATATGGCATCTATATAGGTGTTTATATGTAAGCATGAGGTATATGTTATGGAATTGTATAAGGTAATTAAGATAAGATTATGAGATGCATAATTATACTAGAATAAGATGTGAAAATATGTGGTTAAGTATGATTATTAGGATCTTGTATGCTTTGATTTGTAAAAAGAAAATGAGATCTACGTAAACAAATTATAAATTGGCCATTTGATGATATGATGTTAATATGTGCTACAAGATAAAGAATAAGTCTAAACTAATGTATTTTGTATGTATATATTGTTCACCTTGTTGAAAGGGTTTAAATATGAAATATGGTATGATAGTGGTTTGATAAAATTGGTAAACTTGATCTATTAAGCCCTAATAAGTGAAGTCATGGTAAATAAATTCTAAATGCTGTGAAACTTGACATGAAGATAGATATGATGTTTATAAACTTGCTTGTAAAATTTGGTAAACATTGAACAAGGTTAAGGTCTTTAATTTGGATAAAAACCAGACAAATAAGACATTACAGACACAGGTGTACCAGTACGAGTGGTGTCGTACCGGTACTGATAGGTAGTTTTGGGCAATGTTAACCCAGGCGTATCGCTACGAGTGATGTCGTACCAGTACATGCATGTAGATTTAGTATAGGGAAATTTTGGCGTACTGATACTGAGATAGGGGTACCGATACGCCAAATCGAAACTGCATTTTACTATAGCAAGGGTACTGATACGGGTGGTGCTATATCGATACCTATTAGCAAGCTTAATTTGAGGATTTAGGGTTAGCATACCGGTACAATAATAGACCCATACTGATACGAAGGACATCGAGCCTTCGTACCGGTACAGTATGTCGTGTACCGATACCAAATTTAGATTCAAAAGAAATTTTTTTAAAGGCGTACCGGTACGGCCTCATGAGTACCGGTACCAATACAGGTGAGTTAGTTAAGTTAGCTACCTGATTTTAAAGTATTGCAAATTAATCACCGAATTAAATATGGACTAATTGAAAGTTTAATTGGTTTCTTAATTCATAGAAATTTTATATACAAGATTATTGAGCATGGAATTTCACATTGGTAACTCTAATTATTGATAAGTCCCTAAAATTTGCAAGAACTACAATTTAGTCCTTAAATTTGTATAATTTATCAAATGGTCCCTTAATTATAAATTGGATGAGTTTTCATTGACCATAGCCAATCATTGCATCGAATCAATGTTATTAAATTCACTGTTCATAGTCTAAGTCATAGAAGTTAGTAAGCCATTCACTGTATTGTTCACTGTGGTGGTTCTGATGAATCGATTGGCCTTTTTCTCTTACGGCTTCGAGAGCTTTGAACATTACATTCATTCACCTCTTTCTCTTTCTTCTCTTCTTGATTAGCATAGTCTTCAAGCCTTGGTCCAATTTTCCATTGTCGGATCCTAATTTATATTGCTTCTCCGATCACCATGAGGTCACTGAAACTGCCCCTTGAATTCACAAGCATTCTCTCAAAGAAAGGAGATGGAAGAGTTCGATGAAACATAAGAGATATTTCTTCCTCTGTTATAGGGGGTTGTGATGGGTTGCTAATCCTTGCCACCTCAATGCATAATCTTTAAAGCTTTCACATACTCATGTTCTGCAAAAGCTGGCGACCTGGAGCCAAGTCTGTAACATACTTGTATAGCCCCAAAAATGCTTTGGCCAAATCAAGTCATGATCGAATTTGTTCTCGACTTATTTTTTTGTACCACACTGCAGCGGGTCCAACCAGTCTATCATGGAAATAATGGATAACAATTTGTCATTGTCCAAATGTTTTTCCATTTTTCTATAGAATATTGCCAAGTGGAGTTTAGGACAGCTAGAACCGTCATATTTCTCAAAAGTGAGGACTTTGAATTCAGGCGGAATAACCAAATCAAGGACTAGGCAGAATTCTCTTGCATCAAATTTGGGATTATCAACGGCTTTTCCCGCCTTGATTTCTTCCTCAAGTTTTGCATATCTATCTTCAAACTGCTCGAGTCTTAATCCTGGGATGGTAGGTTTCACATAACCTATCTCTGCATTCAGGTTAGATTCCCTGGGGTAAATTATCAAACATGGTTTAGCAGTGTGGTTCTTCGTATTTCATTGAGGCTTGGTCATCCATTCTTGTAACCCCTTTCAATCCTCCCATGTCTTCATCCATGATAACATATTTTCAAACTTTCACTGACTTCTAGATTACTGCCATTGAAACCCCGACCGCTTGAAATCATGAATGTTAATGTAATGTTATTAAATGATTGTGTTGATAAATATGCACTGCATAAATGCAGGAGGTATTGATTGTAAAAGTGATAATCATAGAACAACTTTCATTAAAATGAAAGGATTCAATACATCAATATCAGATATTACAAATATTGGTGAGCTCTAACTCCCAACTTCCTAACTTCCTCTAAGAACCAAGTCAGCTTTCCTCCGCAATCTAATGTTGGATCAATACTCTAACTCAGCACCATTGGTACATCAGCCAGGTCTGCCACTTGTCTAGTCAATATCACATGAGAGAGTATTGACTCGATCTTCACTTGCTTTAAAGTTCTCGTTCTAGTATTCAACTTCATGCTTCAGTTCTTTGATTATTTTCCTCGACTATTCTAGAGTCACACCCAAAGTAGCATTCTTGAGCATCAAACAAAGTTCTTGATAATTGAATTACAAATGTTTCAATCCCTCATTCAAATCATCTCTCTCTTACCTTAATTTGCTTATTTGAGTCTTATATTCGAACTGACGCCCCTCTTTTTGGGTATTTTATCTTGAGTCCCCCACTCAGCCATTGAATCAAGATGACTTTCTGTTCCAAATTTCCATTTTCCATGCTCCAAAATAACTTGAACTCTACATTTGAGGGCTATGCAATTCTCAATAGAATTTCCTTGAATTCCATCTTAAAATTCACAGTGAGCATTAACGTCATACCATTTTAAATACGGAGGTTGTCAAGGTGTAAGGAAAAATAGGGTCACCAATCGGGCTTTCATCAATTCAGGATATAGTTTTGTATACAAAATATAAATTGGATCAAAGTGATGTTTGTTATCTCCTGTCTTTTGACAACCGGCTGAGGAAATACTAGATTTGAACTTTGCCCTGGACAATTAATTGACTTTAAGGACTTGAGCTTCCCTTCACGTTTGCATCACCAGGTGTTTTGTTAATTGTCGGGCTTTTAGGAAATTTGGGCCTTCCATCTTCAACACTCAACATGCATATCCTGATAAGATTTTCAACCTTGTTTTTCAGAGCCTCGTAATTCTTAGTAGTATGGTTTGAACCTCCTTGATGGTAATCACATTCTGCATTAATACCATAGCCCTTCGGTGAAGAAGACACTTCAGACTTGGACAAAACTTGGACCACAAGATTTTTGTCCACCAGTATCAGAAGCAATTCTACATATGTCATTGGAACTAAATCAAAGAGTCCTCATCCTTTCTTTTATTCTTGAATTTCTTCCTGGCCTGTCATCACTTACCTAGAGTTTGACTCAATTACACCTATAGGTGGTTTATTGATGCGAATTATAACAGTGCGAACCCAACTGTTTATTCATGTACTAGTTTTTGTTCGATTCTCCTTTCATTTCAATGTGCCCTTTTTCTTTGGCCATAGCCGTCATCATAGCATCATCTCGGCTATTTGCCTTTTCAGTTCTTGTATCTCATTCTTTTCAGCATCAACACTAACAAAATCTGATTTGTGACTCTTGGATGAAATACCCTTCACTTGTTTTGTGGTTTGTCCGCGACACTGCTTCATATTTGCACTCTCCTCTATCAGAATGCAAATCCCCTTATTTGTTATGATCGCCTTCTAATGATAACCACTTTTGAATCAATACCTCTATGCAATGAAGATGCGGTGCAAAAAATACCAAAAAACAAAAACAAAAGAAATGAATTAGTATTGTGAAATAATATCGAAGGTAAAAATTAAATGAATATTGTAAAGCAGGTTATATTTAGCAGAGAGAATAACCAGAGAATCATATTTATTTCGGTGACACCTTTTCTTATATTCATATCTGGCTCTAGTGGGGTGGGATTCTAGATTACAACATGTGGTTTTTTTTCTATACTTTGGGTACACAAACTATTATTACTGTCTACTGCGGCAGCAAGACATCAATTCGGGAGTATACGACCCCTTATATTGGAGGCGTGTACCTCATGTTGTATAAGGTTGGTATACGGAAGAAAGATAAAATTCTGATCTCGGAGGTGGAGATCCTTACATCGAATCATGTCTTGCTCCTGATTAATGGAAAATCCCAGTAGAAGGCTTATGCATGAATGACAATTTATATCACACAAATAAAAATCATATCTCCATTTTTCTAAAAATCCATCCAACAATTATTGGAAAATTAAATTCAAATTACAATTCTTACATGCCAAAATGCCACGTAAAATTTTTTAGGCCTGACTCACGAGTGATCCCCAGTGGAGTTGTCAAGCTATCAAAACCATTTTTAAACTGAATAAAAATAGTTTGACGATTAATCTTTGAAATTAGGAGTTTTCGTTTAAATTCGATCTTTGAAAATACTGGAGTCGCCACCGGTCACTTGGGTAGACCAGACACCATAAAAATAACCAGAGATATTCATTCTTTTTTAAAATTGGGTTTGGGAGTCAGGGTACATGTGGGGAAGGATTAGCACCCCACAAATGCCCGGTATCGATAACTTTAATTTTACGTGGGATATTGACATTTTGAATAAAAATTTGAATTTAATTTAATCATTAATTATTAAATGAATTTATATTCCAAATGGAAATATTCCTTTTATAAGGAAATATATTTTTAAACCGAATATGAGGTTTGTGACACCCTTATACGCTCAGGGCACCTCTATATATATTCAAAAATATATTTCCAACATAAAAGGTTTTTAATGCATGATTTATTATTGTCTTGTTCTTTTAAGTGCTAATCTACAAAGGCTCTAATTAAATTGGTGTATTATTTAAATTTATGAACATTATTTAATTCAAAGATTTACATGAGACAACACCCAATTGCTTAACATTCCTAGTTCAATTAATTAGACTAATTGTTAAAGTTCCAATCCTATTAAAGATCTAATTAATTAACTAAATTAACTATCATCTTTAACCATAACACTCAAACTCTCTATTTGTTAACTTATGTTGAATAACACCCAATAACTTTTGGGCACCATTCAAATTAAAAGCTTATGTTGAATAACACCCAATAACTTTAGGGTATCATTCAAATTAAAACTTTTAAATTTCCCAAATATTATTTGTTAACTTACTACAATTATCTATTCTTTTAAATTATTAAATCCTAATAAGAATGTAGAATTAAGGCTCTAGCAATTTGTATTGAAAGTTAAGTGATTTAATTATCTAGCAATTAAGACTACATGCCCAATTTAAAATATGCATCACTCATATAAATTAATTGCAATTAAATTAAATTAATTTAAAGGACTGAATTGAAATAAATTGAAACTATAAACTAAATTTTATTAAAATAGTGGCTGAATTAAACTAAAACATGAAGTTTCAGGGACTAAAGTCCTAATTTTCCCAAGATTTTAAAAATGCACGAATCCTAGGTCCAACCCAAACAAAAATCCACAGATCCTAGGATTTGACCCGGTGCCAAAACGGCACCGGTTTACTCGGGTTATAAAAACCCTTCACTGAGCCAACTCGACCATAACACTCAAACTCTCTCTCTCTCTACCCTCTCTGCTTTCAATTTTTCTCTGTCCATAACACTTCTAAACCCAGAAATCCCCCATTTTTAGAACAAAATCACATGAATTTTCATGTATTCTTTGTGTGTTCATCGAGAACTCGATGAACACGACATGGTTCATCGAAAGCTCCTCCTCCTCAATTTATTCTGGCTGATCTCTAACCGAGCTCTGACATATGTCAGCCATATTCTAAAGCTTTGATCATCCTTAACCTTTCTCTAGCAGCCGTGAAGCAATTTTTGACCGCCGTCGAGCGATTTTTGGTCACCACCTCCTGGACTAAAAATCTCCCATTTTCATCCCTAAACCTAGATCTAGGCCTGGTTCGATAAAACCACCCTTCTTCCCTGAACTAAAGCCTAAAACTACCCATCTCAGCCCCTTTTCAACTCCACCAGATCTCTAAAATACTCCGACCACCAAGATAGTTTCTACGATCTCCTTCTCCTTTTAGATTTTCATTTCTGTTTTTATTTATAAAAGTTAACATTGTTTTTTTCTTTGTAGGAATCAAAAGATCAAAGAAGGTATACCTTTTGGTGATGTTCACGGCGGTTTTGGCAACCTTCTGGCAACTTTTCAGTGTCCGATCATCTTCTTTGACTGTCCCTCTAACTTCTCGATGTCCTCTCAGCTTCCAAGGGTAAGTCCCTCTCTCCTTATTATTATTTATTATTATTATTATTATTATTATTATTATTATTATCTAATAGTTATGATTAGTCATTAATTGGGCTAACACTCTCTCCTCTATTTATAGGGGTTAACCACTATGACGTCATGGATGACGTTATTCCCATGATGTCATCAACAGCTGGATCTAAATAACCTCTAAAGAAGCACAATCTATATTCTTACCCTTTGGACCAATAACAGCGTGACACGTGTCCCTTGGGATATGGATTTGGGTAGGAAAAAAAGATTTCAAGTTCAATTGTGTTTGTCGGGCTGCCTTTTATCAAATATGGGTTATAGATGAGCTATAAAAGAGTGATTGAGCCTCATATTTGTAACTTGGGCTTTTAGACTATAAACTTAGTATATTTCAACTGATATTATTTATTAGGTTTACATCTATTTATTTATTTATTTTTAAGAGAAATATATATATGTAGGCACCCAGATAAAATTCAGGTCTTACAGTATTCTAGCTTTGTCGTGTTGATTCTCAAAAAGGATCAACCTTGTGTAATTGATGATTTTAGGCCAATTTTTCTTCTTATTTCAGCTTACAAAATCTTGGTGAAGGTGTTGGCGATGCGATTTCAATTGGTGTTGGTGGATGTCACTAGTGACTCTCAAACAGCTTTTATTAAGAGACATCAGATAGTAGATGGCATTTTGCTAGTAAATGAGGTTGTTCATTCTTGACGGCATAAGAAATCGAGTGATGGAGGTGTTTTGTTGAAGCTCAACATTGCCAAAGCTTATGATTATATTAATTGGGAGTTTCTTGATCAACTTTTGGTGCGAATTGGTTATGGGGAGAAGTGCTAAGGATGGATGAAAACATGTGTGAGAACGGCTCGATTGGCTATTTTTTGAATGATGGTGTTACGAAGGAGTTTGGGATGCAACGTGGTGTACGTCAGAGGACACTCTATCCCCGTTATTTTTTATCATGGTGACAGAGGCATTACATCAGTTTATGGTTACGGCAGAACATAATGGTAGTGTTACGAAGGAGTTTGGGATGCAACGTGGTGCACGTCAGGGGCCATCGTTATTGTTTATCATGGTGACAGAGGCATTACATCAGTTTATGGTTATGGAAGAACAGAATAAGCTGATTAAGGGGGATTTGGTTGCAACATTTTCTCTTTGTCCCTTCTCTAGTTTGCCGACGATACAATAATCTTCTTGTAGGGTGATGTGAAAGTTGCACGAAATGTGAAAAGACTACTTACTTGCTTTTAGTACTGCGCGGGTTTGCAGATTAATTTCACAAAGTCACGTTTATATTCAATTGGGATTGAGGAAAATTGAGCTAGGGAGTTACGGATGAACTAGGGTGTGAGCGAAGGGAATTACCCTTCAAGTATCTGGGATTGCTGATTGGCATTAATCCTAGGTGTAACTAGTTGTGAGATCCATTGTTGTAGCGATTTCATTCAACTTTGGTGGGATAGAAGCGAGGGTACCTCACATTTGCCGCAAGGTTAGTTCTTGTGAATTCGGTTCTCTCTTCATTGCATATATATTGTATGGAAATTTTTTGATATTTTGAAAGGCGTGATCGCTAAGATTGATCGGATACGTTGAGCTTTTTTTATGGGGGGATTCTAACTTAAAGAGGAAGGTGAGCCGGGCTAATTGGGATTTGGTGTGTGGACCAAAAAAATTGGGTGGCCTGGGTGTGGTTAAATTTTAGCTTCGTAACATGGCCCTTTTGGCTAAATGGGTATGAAGATATGAGCAAGATTCAAATTCTTTGTGGCGAACCTTGATTGTCGCAAAGTATGGTGAGCAAGTTTGTTAGTGGCGGTTAATGGTGTAAGGAAAAGGCATATGCCGGTTGTCTGGCAACAAATTGGAGGTCCAGAAGGATGCGCGAGTGATGCGGATCATGGGTTTTAGTAAATTCTGATCGATTATTGGATGTGGTGTCAAGGTTTTATTTTGGCTTGATCTATGGAGCTGGCTGAAACCTCTTAGCATGGCTTTCTATCGCTATATCGATTAACTCAAAACAAGTTGGCATGGGTGGTGGATTACACGAAGGAGGGCTTGTGGGTCATGCAGAGTGGAATGAGTTTTTTGGCCAACAATTGAGTCCATTTGAAGTGGAACAGGTCTGAGAGCTACATGAGTTGGTGTTGGGCAGTCCACTTTGCTTAAGCTATGAGGATAAATTGGTCTGGTGTTCAAACACTCAGAGTGAGTTATCGATGGAGGAGATGACGCAATTGATTTCTTCTTTTGGCTTCGAGAGTGATGGCCTTGATGAATTCTTGATATAGGAGTTTCCAATTCTGCCAATGATCCAATGCTTATTATGGTTCGTACGTCTACGGAGGTTGCCGCCATTATGTATGTTGAGGGATCGAGGAATCTCATTGAGTGGAATGGCGTGCTCTTGTGTATGGTGTGGGGTAGGAGAGGATGAGGTTGACCATATTTTGTATTCATGTCCATTTATTGGGGAGTTATGGTCCTTATTCTTTAGCTGGTGGAATGTAGTGTTTGTTCAACCGCGGTTCTTTGAAGAAATGTTATGGAAATGTTTTAATGGATGCTTTTCGAGTATGACTAGGGATTGATGGTTCTTGGGATGTGTTGTGGTTCTTTGGTCAGCATGGTTAGCTCAAAACGATGTGATTTTTAATCGGAAGATGAAGGAAATTGGGGAGATATTCTTCTTGGTTAAATTACGTACACTTTATTGGGTCAAGGCTAGTTCGACATCGCAATCGATCCTCGAATCTTGTTGGTGGGATTGCCCGAGACAGTGTATGTCGTTAACGTTGATATGGGTGCTGAGGCATGGTGTTTCTTGGTGTCCACCGATTTTTGGTACTCTAAAATTCAATGTTCATGGACCAGCTCGTGGAAAGATGGGTATGGCTGGGTGTTAGGGGTGTTGTGTGATGTTAAGGGATTGATACTGCATTATTTACGGGACCACTAGGGATATCGGATTCTAATGTTGCCAAACATAAGGCAATAGCGTATGCTATGAGTATGTTGGTAAATTTATCTTGGGCGAAAGACACGTCGATTGTTATTGAGCCAAACTCTCAGATTGCGATAGGATAGGTGTTACAGTCATCAAAGAGGCCTTGGCATTTATGGTATTGGTTCCACCAAATTGATGAAGCTTGCCGGATCTTGACTTGTGTGTGCTTTCATAACATTTTATGTGAGGCTAATAGCATAGCGGATGCATTGGCTAAGGATGGGGGTGGAGCGAATGTCATGGTTTCATGTGATTTTGTGACGCTATGGTAGAGGTTGCAAGAGGTAGTGTTGTTTCCTGGTGTTGGTGTGTTGATGTGATGATTGGCTATGCTTGTGCACGAGTGTGGTTTCAGCCATAAAGGGAACTGTGTTGTCTTGGGAGTGTGGGAGTAAGTGCAGTGTTTGCGATGTGGTGTGGAAGTTTGGTTGGGTGGATGCGGTTCATATGCTTGTCTAGACATAGGTCAGCGACGTTGTTTTTATTTTTTTATCTATTTTGTTTTGTCCCGTTTATGTCTCAAGTATTGTCGTTGGTACCCTCTTTCTCCAACTTAGGATTGTAACACCCTAATCTTGATCTAAATCCGAAGTACTACATTCGGGTCACCCAAAACTAACCCATCAAATTTTCATTTAAAACTATAAGTTTAGCCATTTTCAAAATATCAAATCATCCATAAATCTATGTAATTAAATATGCATTATAAATAAGTTTAAAAATCAAGAGCTCCAAGTTTAAAACATCATATATCAAAATAGCATTTGTAACGCCCCGAATTTGGGCCTAGGAGTTAGCTAGGTAGATTAGATTGTTCGGGTGAACCAGATTAGTCGGTTCGATCTAGTTTCGGGAATTAAATCATAATAAATATTTTTAACACGAAATAAAATATGGAAAAATGGTGAAAATACTTAGTTATTATTTTACGGGTTTTGGTAAACTCAATTTGATAAAATAAGGTTTGAATTATAGACATTTTGTCCTGGTGACTAAAATGTAAAGTTTGAAAACTATTTTTGGTGACTAAATCATAAAAGGGTCAAAGCTTAGAATCTTTAGGGAGCTATTAAGTCAATTGGTTTTATCATACTTTTTCCTTAATTGGCTATTTTAAAATGGTTTTAAAAGGATTTAATAACAGTGATTAAAGAGTTTTAATTAGTTTGTTTTTAATTAGCCAAATCATTTACTCACATAACAACTTTGTCTCCCAATATTTTCTCTCAAATTCTAAGAAACCAAACTATCTTTTTTTCTAAAAATCTCAGGAATCAATCTTTTCAATCTTACTTTTGATTTTAACACTTGATTCCTTTGTTCTACTCTGATATTTTATTTCTACTTTGGAGATTTCATCAAAATCAAGCCAATTGAGGGAGGAGTCTACAATTAGAGGTGATTTTCGTTTCTCTCCTATAATAAAAGGTTTTTTATTGAAATTCCCAAGTTCTTGATCCTTTGGAATCAATTTATGTTATGTTTTAATGATTAAATCAAGATTTAATGGTTCAATGTTAATTTTGCTAAGAAATTTATTGAGTTTGGTTATTGATCTGAATCATTGCAATCTTGATTGGTTTAGGTCATGATTAAAGTTTATTTTGATGATATTTAATGGGATTTATAAAAGGAAACCCGAAACTAGTTGAATTGCTAATTTTCTAAGTTGTGAATAGTTAGTTTTTTAGGTGTTGGTGGTGTTAAGATGTTGCTGCAGGTATAAGATGAAGTTTCAAGTGTTTTTAGATGTTAAATGATGTTGATTAGATGTTCAAATCGTTGGCTTATGGCTGAGCTTTGTTTAGGTTGTGTTGGGTGATGTTTTCGGTTGTTTTAAGGATGCGTTTTATGGTTTTTGGTAAGGTGATGTATGGAATTGATGTTGAAGGGATTATGGATGCATAATGATGCATTAATCCTCTGTTATGATGTGAATAAAATAAGGGAGATCGGTCCTAAAGGGATTGAAGAAGGCTTGAAGCGTCGGATTTTTGATTTCACATCGACAAGTGAAGCTTTGTGTTGTCGGTGAGTGTAAATGAGATTTACAGCCTTGTAAAGGTTTGAAAGTGATTTTTGAGAGTTTAGATTAAGCTTGAAACGCTTGTCTAAGCTCGAAAGTAAGTATTGTTAGTGATAGTGCCCTAATGCCTATTGTATGGACATGATATTTTGATTATTGAATTTATTATTACGATAAATTTGCATGCTTTTTGTATCCTTAAATATTATTATTCTAAATATCCCTAATCAGTTATTATTGTGGGAACGATAATAAGCTAAGGCTGGTATGAATTTTGATAGATATTCATAAGATGAATATGTGAATGAGATTCAAATCAAATTCATATATGTATTTGTTGAGAACAAATATTAGGATTGACTCGTCTTAAGATTAACACATGGATTAAAGTTATATATTAATCTTCAAACAGTTATGACATTAAATCTTTAGACCTAAAATTGCTACAATTCTCAACATGATAACTATTATGTTTTGACATAGTCAAACATCGTTTTTAATCGGACGATTATAAAGGTTATGCTTGAACATAATAAGGAATCATGCAGTGAAATGTGAGTGATTAAGATAGAATTTATCCCTCTTAACATAAGAGGGATATCTTTGGCCCCCTCGATGATTGAGACTGAGAAATGCATGGCCATGCTCAAATGAGTTGATAGAGATCAATGTCATTTGTTTAGTCAGTTCAATTGGGCATCGAGAAACTAAAGATAGAACGATATAAGGTTAATATTTTCCATGCCTTATATTCTATCAAGATATCGTGAGATAAAAGGATTATGACATAAACTGAATTAAGGTTGTCTCGAATTATGAGCTTTTCATTTAACTTGGGTAGTCAAATGTCTTGCTAGAGGCCACTTATTACTTGTAGAATAAAATGTGATTTTATCTACTACCAACGTTAAATGAACCTATAGGGTCGCACACTAAGAATGGATAAGAATGGTTGTGGTTATTACTCTCAATAATAAATTTAAGATAATGTGATTATTTTAAATTATATTATTAGAGATTATTTATTCAAACTTAAAAAGCTAAATTCGTAATAGAATATCTTATTTATTTTATTATTTTTCTAAAATACTATAAATAAATAATATTATCAAATAATCTCATTATCTAGATTTGATTGAATTTAAATTCCTTATCAGATAAGGAAGCTATTTTAGAATATATTATTTATTTATTTTAAATAAATAATATTATTAAATAAATCACTTTATCTAGAGTTGGTTGAATTTGAATTTTTTATAAGATAAAAGAATTCATTTTAAATTATAATTTATTTAAAAAGAGTTTTAATTAAATTATAATAGTGAACTCAACCTAACCCTATTCAAGTAATATATATGTATGATGCCAAGGGTTTTGTGAAGTATCTAGGGATTTCGAAAAGCCACCAAAACTACAAAACTAGATTTTTGAAATCTTGATTGGAACTAGCATTCTGATAGTTGTTCGTCGTCCATTCGTGTGTGGATACTTGTAGAGGGCGGTCATCTTTCACAAAAGGCAGTGCCTCAACACAACCGGATTCCTGAATCAAAATTAAGGTAATTTTTTTATCTCCTCTTCGTACATTAATATGATTGCATGAGATCTTGGAAATTCTTCATAGGATATTTTTCCACTGCATTTATTTACTTGATTAGATGTAACACCCTTAACATATACTCGTAAATCGAATATACATTAAAGATGTTACATAAAGGTGTTACATTAGATCAGTTTATTTCCTATGAAACCCAACAAGTATTAGACGATTACGCTTTCAATTTCGGTTTGGCAAAGTTGATTTTCTCATGCCTATGTTTATGATTTGATACCTACTGTTATATGCATGTTTTGGAAATGGATTATAATACAAGTGATCTTATATTGATGATATTTGAGCATGGTAAATGCTTTATGAAAAGTATTTTGATGTTGTGAAATGCATGGTTTGTTGCATTGGAAATTGGTTTAAACGATGCATATGAAAAACAGTGAGGTATCATGTTTAATATGGGAAATATTGGCAAGTGAAAATGATTAAATGTTATCGGATATAGTTGGCATGTCATAGGGTTTAAAGTGCACTATAATAAGCCGCCTCATGTGTGTTGAGGGGTTGTGATTGTACCGTATTCTCCACCATAGGTACCTCAGCAGTCAAAGGGTTGTGATGGTACCGTTTTCTCCCGCTGATGGGTATTATACATTGTAACCTTCGAGGTGTTTATTGTACCGTTTGGTCTGGTTAAATGTTTGGTTAAGTGGTCTAAGGAACCACTTGTGAAATTTGTGTATCCGATGTGTTTTGATAAAAGAAAGAATTGGTTTTTGGGTCACTTTAATGCCAATATATGAACTAATGTATGATGATGGATGAATTATGTTTTGTATAATGTGATTTATACATGTTTTTCTCTTTAAGCTTTGTTATTGGATGAATAAGCATGTGAAGGCTTAAATTGAGGTTTTGCATATGGGATTATGCTTGAGATCCATGATACATGTTTTGCATATGGTTTAATATGCATGTTTTCCAAAGGTAAAAAGGACATGAGATGTTTTAGCGTGAAGTTGAAAATGTGGTTTGACTCAAATGGTTTTAAATGCATTGATAAGTGTTTTTAGAGCGACCCTCACTAGGCATTACATCTTACGCTCTCCTTTCTAATCCAACGGTCCACAGTTGGCTGTGCATAAGAAGATGATGTTAGATCATATATGCATTAGGGTTTTTTATATTTTTTTAGGGTTTTTAGTTATTAGGTTGGCAGATTGAGCCTTGTAATATTTTAGTTTTGGGTTGTAAATGAACTTGTACTTTAAATTAAATTAAAATGGGCTTTTATTATTTAATATGATATGTTTTTTAATTTATAAATATACAGCCCATTAATAACAATAGCAATAATAATAATAATAATAAAATTAACATACATATATTCATATATATATATATACATACACATGCGAACATATATACATACACATAAATAAACATATACAAACATATATAATACATATTCATACATAATTAATAAACATGCAATACCATTAATCATAATTCATACAAACATTAATAGATATTCATACACAATCATATAACACATACTCATATTAATAATAATAATATAAATACAATACACATTAACACATAAACATTTAGTAAATATTAAACGCTTATATTAATACTAACAATATTATACATAGCCAGACAAAAATGAGTGATTACATAAAGACCTTTTGCTGGAGAGGATGAAGATTAGGGAACATGAATTTTTGGGTGTAGCTTGGACAAGGAGGAAGAAGATGAAGAAGCAAGTTTGGCTTAAAAATTCTCTCTTTAGCTTTTAGGATTTTTTCAGATGAGATGAAGATGGAAAGATATAATTTTTATGTGAAGGGTGTAAAGGTAAAAAGATGTGAGATTTTGGAAGGAAAGTAATTAATGAGGTTTTATGGGAAAATGGTAAAGTGGGGAAAGAAAATCCTAAAATGTAAGAGAAAGTGTATATGGTTTAATGATTAGGAAAGGGGAAAATCTGTCATTAAATGCAATAGATCCTCATCTCTTCTTGTCTTGTAACCGTCCAAAATACCCTAAAGTATTTAGGAATCGTTACTACTAAAAATCAACTTTTCTCCAAATCCCATACAAACTTGATTCTCTTTCTTGCTTTACGACTGCAAAACAAAGAGAAAAAATAATTAACTCAATGCTAAAGCAAAATAAATGAAAAAAAATGAAAAGTAATGTTGAAGCATCAAAAACAAAATTAAAGTTCAAAACAAAATAAAACAAATAAAATAAAAATAAAAATAAAAATAATGTAGAAAAATAAAAGAGGGGGTGAAGCATATGCTTAAGCATCCTATTGTGTTGAGAAGAGGGTCATTTCTGATACTTCTTATAGTTAATCTGCACCCTCCACTGAGTGAAAATTCTTGCCAAAAAAGAGTTGAGCCAAGGTGCTTGAAACTACTCCCCTTGTGGAACCTTGGTGGAGATATATTTCTTTCTTGTTCCTTTGTAGTCCATACATAACCTCCACCTTGCTATTGTTCTTGAATGCATTAATTCTTTGATGGAAAAATTATACCAACACCCAACCATTTGATTACTTCATTCACATCGACTTCCTCCATCATTATGTATAGCCTTCGTTGTTGTGGCAATTGCTATTCTGGCCAATTTCTATAGCATTCCTCTATCAGGATCTTGTGTAAGTCAAGTGAATGACCAATTCTTTTGAAATGTTCAATGGTCAAACATATCCAGCAGTAGAGATTTTGGTGCAGCACTAAGATTAGAGGGAATCACCATGGATAAAGTGTCATCTCCCAAGTTAGCATACCCTAGCTTCAATGGTATCTTATCTTGCATGTGGTCTTGACATTGTGGATAAGAGCAGTCTACAGATTGTTGCTCCATCATCACTGTTGTTGTAAGATTCAGGGTATCAGATTCCTCAGACGTTGTTGTAGCATTACTCTTCTCAGCGTCATCGAGTGTTGTTACGTCATTGCTTTATTTAGTATCCTCAAGCTTTGTAGTGGCAACTCGTTGTTCAGGCTTATCCATTGCTGGGCATTCTTGCTCATGCTCTCAACTTGGAGTTTTTATTTGTTCCCCACACATTGGGGAGATCTCTTTGCATTTCACCTCATCCTATTGAATTGGGATTTTAGAATCCCCTTGAATTGGTTGTTGCGACATGCTATTCAAGATATTTAAAATCTCTTTTGTGTGACTTTCAATGTTTCTCAATGTTTTAGCAGAACCTTGAAGCTCAACATCCATCCAAGCTTTCATAGCCTTCATGGAACTTAATTGCTCTTGATGATTACTGCTTTGTTGCGACATTAGATTGAACTCTGGTGATGCAGCATGATTATAAGGTGCATATAAATTGTCACCTTCTTGATAATTCCATGAGACGTTTGGTTGTTGATGATGACTACTTTGCCATGACTTGTGTGCTATAGCAACAAAGCTATTATCGTCAATTAAAATTTTTAGCTCCTTGATCATACCATGAAAAAATTTGTTGTTGGCTACACTGTTGGTTGTAGGCTTCGAGATGGTCTCTAACACTCATTTTATGGTCCTCCTTGTAGCAATATTCATCAGGGTTGTATGAGCAATTTACCCACAAATGTTGTCCCCCACAATAATCACAAGAATTTGCCAAGGTACGAACTCTCTGGGTTCCTCCCGGCATTTGCATTGATGTGATTGTGTTGCTCAATGTCGCAGCTTGTTTTGAGAGACACGAAAAGCATCATCTCCATAAAAATTATCCATTCTTCTATCTCGAAAAGCTCTAGTGGTTGGGCATAGGTCGTCAATGGTCGATTTAAGATACTCTCAAGTAGAACGACATTTACTTCTTCTCATGTTGATGTTTTTTCCCTTGTAACACACCTAAAAAAATGAAAAAAATGAAAAAAAAATAAAAGTTAGAATTAAACTAAAAATTAAGTGCAACTACTAAGCTATAATCAACAATTGTCAATCCCTGACAACGGCTTCAAAAACTTGATGCATAAAATATAGTATGCTCAATTAAAGCAAGTATACCCGTCGCACAAGTAATAAAGTGATAAGTATATAGTATCGAACCCACAAGGATTGGAGTGATAAACTCAAAGTGATTGCACAAAACAATTAGTAAAATAATGATGTGTGATATAATGAATAAAACTATAAACTAATGATATGACAAATTAAAGTAAAGGGAAGCAATTATCAAAGAAAAAATAGATGATGTAGCAAAGATTTTAATGAGGATAGATTGATGGGTTTATTTTCTAAGAACTATTCTAATTACCATTCGAATGCTATAGCAGTTGGTAATACGTGTCTGCGTAAACCAATTATATCCTTATCTACTCGACATGGTTTTCTAATTAACTCCTAGACTCTATCGATACCTAGAAGTTAATAATAAGAATGCTATGGCAATACATGTCTGCGTAAACCCTAACAACTTATTACCTATTCAAGTTCCCCTTATTAGTCATTGAGATCTTAAACTTATGTCTAAGCTAGATTAGAACCTAAGTTAACAAATTGAGCCCCATTGTTCACATTTGTCTAACTTAACTCTCCAGATATTAAGTCACAAATCAATAATTAAAAGGCCTATATCGATAGCTCTTACAATAATTATGCATAAAGAACGATGAACAAAATAGATAGGGAAAAGTGCTATAACATTGAACAATAATTAAAACATAGAATCCTAAAACAATAAAACCCAACAAAAAGTATTTACTCATGTGGAAGAAAATAACATCCATCAAAATAATATAATAATTCATGACAGTCAAATAAAGCAACAAGAAAAATAATCAAAGAGTCCTAAGAATCCTCTTTATGCCCGCGAATCTATGTTGCAACGCTCCAAACTCCTCAAGCCTCTCTCTATAGCTTTTCGTTGTTGGATACTCCTCTTGACCTTCGACGATGGTGGTTCTCCTCCGTGCAAGACAAAGGGATTGTTCCTCGAATAATGCTTCTTTTCTGCGTGTTTTTGCGTTAGGTACATCCTCATCTTTTTGTGATATTCCCTTGTCTTTTATAATAAGTAGAAATCCTAGGGTTTTCTACTTTTTGGTTCATTAAGTGCCAATAAAAGAATATGTTCTCACATGCTTTTAATAAAGTATCATGTGACCCATTAAAGAGGATCTTTGCTTTTTCCACGTCACACTATGCATTAAATCATGTCAAATGATCCAAGATTTGTCTCCAGCATCACAGCGAATGTTATAGCATCTAGTCTAGCACGAGAGAATGTTGCTCCAATACTCCAGCACTCTACTGCTCCATTACTTCCTGCACAAGCAACACTAAAACCACTACCTTTCCCATTAATAGCATCAATATAGATAAACATTAAGCTCAAACACTGTAACTCTATAACTATATGCAAACTACTCCTAAATGCAACAATATGATTTTGAACACATACAATATGCTAAGTAAAAGGGTCTAAGAATCTAAAATATAGGTTCTTTATGCACTCATCACCTTTCAGCAAGAGGAGGTGGCTGCCAAGGAAAATAAGCTTTCCAAGGCCAATAACAATATTGCTTCAATGGGTAAAGAGGTTGAGGCTATGAGACAATAGTTGTTAGAGGTCCATGATAGCTAAAGAAGAGATGAGGAACTAACTACTAATGAGCAGGGAAAATATGTGTTACCCATGCAGAGGCCGATAAGTAGAAATAGATAGCCATGAAAGTAGTTATGGAGGTGTAGGATAAGAAAGGAGGAGGTTCAGAAGGAGACTCTAGAGTAAAAGATTCAGCTACTCGAGGGAGAGTTGGAGAAGGTAGCGAGGCTCAACGCTGAGAGGCAGTTATGGGAGATGATGGCTATGCAGACAAGTGAGAAAGCAGCTTCGTGTGTTGTTCAAGTGGTCACGGGGCCACTTAATTTAAGCAATCTGGAACTCTGCTGTTTTTGGAGGGTAGTATAAGAGGGGATAGATTTTGATGTTTATATTCCCTCAGGAAAGTCGTGGGAAGATGTCCGTGAAGGACTATTACCCTAAGTTCAAAAGAGGTGGTCGATGAGCCCTCACCCCCGCAGATGATCTTTCAAAGGTTGAACAAGAAATCCTCCACAGGAGGATCCTATGGAAGCTTAATCATTTCCAGGAATTCTTGTAGAACACCTTATACTTTTTTATATATTAATAAATTTTTGGTTTGGTTAAGCAAATTCTGTATTTTATTATCTTGAATTTGGGTATGTTAGATTAGAGTATTTCTTCTTCTATGATAATTTGTTGTAACATCGTGTATGTCCGTATTTTTTTGTGTCATCTTCACACAATTTAATAATATAGATAGAAATTTCGTCCTATGCGTCTCATCGTTTTAGTCGGGGGGTACTATTTCCCCTATTAGTCATACAAGTTATTCCAATATTTGGTAAAACTGGAATGAAGGGATGGATACATTTTAGAGTAGTAAGCCATGCTCCCTTCTGAAAGTGTCTCGCTTATGGTGTGACAAAGATTATCTGCATTCTTTTTGAGCGATGGTGGCAAACGGAGTGAGAATAACTCGTGTAAATTTTGGGAATCATCCCAATTCTTTAGAATAATCAATCGTGCATTGAGCGAAAACTTCTAAAAATAGTCAAAGAGGGGTGGAGATATTTCATGTTTAGTCTTGCGAGAGTCATCTTATGCCCTTACAAACCGTAAGAGGGACGAATGCATCTTAAGAATCTTGGAGAAACAAGCGCAAATTGAGTGGAAGTATCTCGACACTCTTGGTGAAATATGCGCAAATTGAGTGAAGGCATCTCAACACTCTTGGAGAAAAAGACATATATTGAGTGGAGGCATCTCCATACGAAGGCATCTCATACCATTAGAGTGACAACCGTGAGTGGGGTTGAGATATTTCAACATTCTTGGAGAAACAAACGCAAATTGAGTGGAGGCACCCCAACACTCTTGGAGAAAAAAGTGAAAATTAAGTGGATGCATCTCCGTGCTATTGGGGTATCAGTCCTAAGTAGCGCATAGGAATATCATACCCTTGGAGAATTAGTTGTAAGTGGGGTTGAGGCATCTCAACACTCTTTGAAAAATAAGTACAAATTAAGTGGAGGTATCTCGACACTCTTGGAGAAAAATGTGCAAATTGAGTGGAGGCATTTCTGTGCTCTTAGAGTATCAATCCTAAATAGCACGGAACCATCTCATACCCTTGGAGAATCAACCGTAAGTTGGGTTTAGACATCTCAACACTCTTGGATAAACAAGCACAAATTGAGTGGAGGCATCTCAACACTCTTGGAGAAAAATACGCAACTTGAGTGGAAGCATCTCTGTGCTCTTGGAGTATCAATCCTAAGTAGCACGGAGATAACTCATACCCTTGGAAGATCAACTATAAGTGGGTTTGAGGCATCTCAACACTCTTGGAGAAACAAGCGCAAATTGAGTGGAAGCATCTCGACACTCTTGGAAAAAAATATGCATATTGAGTAGAGGCATTTCAAGATTCATAGAATCAAACGTAGTTTCAGAGGTATTGAATGGGTGAGGGTGACTCAACATGTCCAGCGGAGTGGCAGTGTCGGAGAATGGAGGTGTGAATGTTGGGGATCACACATTGGTATTGGAGTTCATTCATCTATACATGCATTCAACTACTTTACCATTCATCATTCAAGCAAACATGTAGTCATTCAGACATCCAAACATTCATTCATTCACTCATAAGTAGTTCAAGTATTCTCCTAGTACTATACCAAGTTCCTAGAGTACCTAAGCAACGAGGATTTTTCCCAGATACCTGGAAGTTTGAGGGAGAATACATTTGTAGTGGAGACATTTGATTCAGAAAAAGTATTTGTTGAGGTTTCAATGTTACGCTAATTCCACTTTCTATTCCATTGTTGGAGAACCTCAATGTTTCCTTTAAACCTGCACACATCGGTAGTGCAAAGGAGGAGTTTGCCCTTTAAATCACAAATTTTTTATATGTACATCGGAGGACATCTATTCTGAAGATGTCTACATTCTAAACCACTTAATGTGGCGAATAACATTTTTTCATGTAAAGATATTACAAAATGAATGGAAAGTTTTTGATTGGTGGCACTTTTCATGCATGTTGGGCTCAACTGCCTATATAACTTCCATTCGCCCAACTATTTTCCACAACTTATGTTGATGTTTCTCCATCCTGGTGTCGGAGGTGTCTTTCACGAGGTCTGGGGGCTAAAACCCTTTTTCGTTTACACCTCGCATACGTGTAGCATAAATTGTTGGTGAGTGTATGCGAGGTGTCGCCACTAGCTTGCCGGGGGCCATGCCCAGGGGTTGGCCTTGTAGAGTTCGATGAAGAGCATTGCTTCTTTAATTTAACTCCACCCCTTAGGATTAAGTGGTTCCAATCTTTCACCGGATAACAAATATTCACCAACATCGGGCTTATCATTGTCAGCAAATCTGGTGAGATATTGCTATTCCGTCGGTCCCATAGTGCCACCTCTAGATATGCGTGGTGGGAAATTGCTAACCTATGTTTTCTACTTCTTCATGGCTGAAATAGTTTGAAACAGGAAAACTATCATGGCTGATTCTTTTGGTCAGAAAGATCTCCACGCTCACCGCACCACATGTTGATGCCAAAAGTGTCAGGCACCAAAACAAAATGGTGGAGACGATGACCATGGAGAAAGTTGGTAGTGGTTTGTGGTGGTTCACCCATTCTAGAATGGGAGGAGAACCAAATATGGTAATGTTGAGTGAAGTGAAGGGAGTTGGCAGAAAATAAGGTGAGGGGAGTCGGCTTGTCTTTCCTCTTCAGCTCAACGGGTGTTTATAGCTAAGTGGTATTGTTTGATGGGACAGAGCTAAACCTAGTGATGGCTATTGATGGGTCAGCAGAATTAGGCCCGGCTCTTAGTCGATAGACTTTTTAGCCTGGTCACGTGGGTTGGTAGAGTAGACTCGGCTGTCAGACAATAGGCTCAACTGCCAGGTCAGACAGACTTGATGGTTGTCATGTTGAAAGTAATCGGAGACGAGAGCTCGGAGGCCCTGGTGCTTCTCATGTTGGGACTGGTGTAGAGACAACCAGTTTCCCCAAAGGCTTAGGTATCTTCCTAGAGACGGCGGATTATAGAGGCAGTACTAGATTTAGGGCAAGGATATTGGCAGAGGTATAACAAAGTTCATCCTAACCTCTGCCTCCGCCCTTGCCCGTACCTTCTCCACCATCATTGCCTTTCTCGAAACTGGATTGAAGTTCATTTGGACAGTATACAAATGGAACTTACCATAAAAGGGACCAACTCTTCAAAATTTTGAACCTACAAAAAAAAATTAGTCAAAATTTTGATTAGTTTTTTAAAAAATAATTACTATTTAATTTGATTTCATTAAAATTTAAAAGTAGTGAAAAACTTTTTAGTTCTCAAATAAACATGTTTACCTCCAAAATTATTTTTTTAATAGTATAACTTATTTTATTTAGAAAAACTCTTTTGGTTGAAACCATTTTGAAACCTAAATTCTTCTTCGCTTTTTTTGTTTGCAATAAGTTGTAGTCGATTTGAGTACTTGAAGCCTAAACTAATTTGATTTCGTAATTTATTTGAAAAATACTAAAACGTCATCCATTTTGAAATATAAAACTCATGTTTGCTTACACAATAATTTTTACTAACCGATACTTAATTCCACTAGAGTAAGTTATTTTTTTGCTCTCCAAAACATAAATACACGCGTGTAAGATAGTTCTAAGCTCTCAACCATATTTACACAATATAGGTTGGTTCTTCAACATCAATGTCTCTAACTATAAACATGCTTGTTTACACAATAATTACCCCTTATTAGTACATTATTACATCGTTGTTAGGGGTGGAAATGGGACGGGGAGGGGACAATTTTACATTCCCACTCTATCCAAACACTTACGAGTACAGTTTCAAAAAATCTCCATTAAACGTCTCGGGGATTTTTTGTCCCCATACCCATCCTTTATGGATCTCGTAGTTTCCGGTTAATCTTCATACCCAAAAAATAAACAAAACTTAATACATTAAAACAAATATTCAATATTAAATCTTCAAAATTACAAACATAAATGATAAATTTAATTTTACCAACAACAAACAAACCATTTTAAAACTATAAAACTTGACTAAAATATTAACTATTGAAACATGGCAGCCTACACTACTCTATAATCTACAGTTCCAAATCATGATTCGTTTGTTCTATAAGGAACTAGATTCGATAATCTTTCCAACCATATAAATTATCTCTTCTAATTTTACTTGTACGATTTATGGCATATTTATGAAGTCACTGCCATTATTGCTTTTGGAAACAGTCTTCAATCTTTTCTTCTGACCTTTGCTCACTAAAAAAATTAATAACTCCTAATATATAACTCAAAATCAAGAATCGTATGTTTTAAACGAATCTAGACTTCCGTATGGTTATAGAAATATAAGGCTCATTTCATGATTTATCTTGTATAATTTTTGGTAATTTTTCAAAGCCACTGCTAAAACTGTTTTCTAAGAAATCTACTCCCAAATTTTTTTGACCTTTTAACATTCAAATATTCATACTTTTTAAAATACATATCGAAATTGATCACTGTGTATTTTAAACAATACTAGATTGAATCATGTTTACAACAATGTATATACCACTTTTTTATTATTTTTATGGAATTTACGAAAAATTTTCGAACTTACTCCAGCCGGCCATACTCAGGTTATGAGAGATTAGATTTTTCTTGAAAATAGGTAAATTACCCTTATGGCCATTCAACTTTGTAAAAAATTGGGAATCCCTGAGGATATTTTTCGGGGATCCCACGATGATTTATACGGGTACGGTTCGGTTATCCCCACGGTTTGGTATACCAATTCTCTTTCCCATCCCATTTGAGCTTCAGTGATAAAATTTTCCCCACCCTCGTCCCCGTAGGTGAAGATTTTGGTTATTGCCCACCCAATTACCACCCCTAATCGGTGTAGATTGATTTTAAACTATCACACCGATCAATAAACTACCAAATTTATATTTTTGGATCTGCCCCTATATATCACGTCATCAATTATAATTTCAGATAATGATAGTGGGAGAACAAATATGAAACCTAAGCATTTCATAACATGTGTTTGCTAGGCAGACGTTATAAGCGCATCTGTAGCCCTTATCGAATGGCTTCAAAAAGACTCTATCCTAACTCACATAGGATCTGAAGGTTAGGCGTGAAGTAAGCATTTAGGTTTCTTTATTAAATATCTTATTTAAACTTCAAAAAACTTTAATGGGTTATTATATCCATTTATTAAAAATACGCCTACTCAACGTAAAAAATTTAACATAATATTAAATTAATACAGTACCTTCTACATGCTCATTTAATTAAAGATGAATCCGAACCTCTATTAAAAAATGAACCTGAACCTACGATAGTTAGAGATGTACATTATTCAGTTTTCATCGAAATTAATAGACTGATACGAATTTTTTTGGTTAATTGCTCGGTTAATAGACCATTTTGTAATAGTTTGATAACTTTAATGATTGTTTTGTAACTTCTTAAAGCTCAATGACTAAAAAGATGATTTTAGCAAAGTTTAGTGACCATTTGTGTAATTTACCCAAAATTTTATAACAAATTTTAGTTAGTTCGAAAACCGACCGAATTAACAAAACTTTTTTGATTCGGTTAGCGGTTAAAAGGAAATAATAGATTAATGGGGTTAGGGAAGTTCAGTTCAATTGGTTAAATAAACCGACCGAATGTGTAACACCCTTAACGTATATTCGATGATTAAATACACATTGAAGATGTTACTAAATTATTTAGCTAATTTGCTGACTTGTAAATATTTTTTAAACATCTGACATAAAACTAGCTTGTAAAATAACCAACGAATAAATTGATACATGCCCACTAAAGAACATCATAAATTTAGAATATCTTACTGATGTTTGGTAGATTGCAGCTTGATTAACATGCTTGACTCCTCCTCCGGTAAGCTTCCAATAACCTACGTGTGAAACAGCACACGCTAAGTATTCACTTAGTGAGGCAACTATAAATTGAAGTAAAGTATTTCCATGTATAGAAATAACATAAAATAAACTAATCAAAGTCATTCCCCTGTCATTTAACAGTGTTATACATTTCCTGCAAATTGGCAAGCGAATTCTAATTGCAGTTTATATCATCAAACCTTTATTTTATTAATCAACTATACGTTAAGCTTTTTAGCTTAACTGCCTGTATAAATGCATTTCATGTATTATAGCCAAAAGTACAAAATCATGTCATCATTGTTCTATGTTCATCAGGTATTCACATGCATAATAATTTCTTTAACATAAACATGCTTTCAATATGATTCATGTCATCTATCAATTCTGTTATAGAATCATGATATTAATGGTTCATGATTATTAAGTAGTCATGCTTTCATCACGTAATCATTTCCATATCATGTTCTGTAACATGGTCATACTTTCTTCATGCAATCATTTGCATATCATATCTTTTATCATAGTCATACTTTCATCATGCAATCATTTGCATATCATATCCTTTATCATAGTCATACTTTCATCATGCAACCATTTGCATATCATATCTTTTAATATTGCCTAAAGTAAAAAATCATGTGATGCCATGGTACGCGAGTCATCATGACACCGTAGTGTCTATGACACCTTAGCGTCTGCATCGCCAAAGAAACTGAGATGAGTACGTACTCGAGGACGCCCTTTGCTCCCCATACCTTCAGCACCATAGTGCCTACTTTACCTTCAGCACCGTAGCGCCTACTTTACCTTCAGCACCGTGGTGCCTACTTTATCTTAGCACCGTAGTGCCTATGTCGCAGCTGCGAGGACTCTATGGATATCCAACTATACCAAAGATTCTCAAGTGAACCTATGGTATACGAGTAATCTCAACACCGTAGTGTCTATAACGCCGTAGCATCTGATGGTGAGTACGTACTCGAGGACGCCCTTTGCTCCTCATACTCACACTTTTTGTGCTATGTAACACCGTAGTGTTTGAACTTGACTCTATAAAGTCTATCTCGACCCCGAAGAGTCTATCTCAAACCGTAGTGCTATGGCGCAACTGCTAGGACTCTTTTTGGATATCCAGTTATACCAAAGACTCTCACACTAGTACTTAGGCATAACAATATAATATTTTCTAATTCAATATCCAATCCTTCAATACTATTATCCATAATTCAATAATGGGCAGTTCATATCCAAATATCTAAAATCCGATTTATCTTAGATAAATCATTATGTCATATCCATGCATCACATATGTTATTTAATATTTCATGTCATTTACATAACTTGATCAACATATATTTTCATTAATATCAAGGTTGACTTATTGCAAGTTTTTCTCGTATCATATATATAATAAATAAAAATACACTCATTCATATCACATAGATAATAAATAAGTAAAAATGCACTCACCTGGGCCATTTATTAGCATGCCTCACTAAATTCTACTCGGTCATTTCCTTTATAATACCTCGAATCTTCTTTTAATTCGGATTTGACTTGATTACTCATATGAATATAAACAAACATTTGTTAAATTTACTTATAAACAGTATTTCAATCAAGCTATCTAATCATTTAACATAAAATTTCCAAAATTTTCCTTCCTTATACTGTCCAAAAATTCATTTTGGTCCTTAATGACCAATTTGAACTTCCATTAATTCTTCCGAGGTTGTTATCAAACACTTAGATACAAAATGTATCAAATTCTATTTTCTGTCAACTTGTCCTACCCTCAAATTTTTACTTTTAAAGGTCAGAGTACACATTGGATATTAATATCCTTCATACTATAATAACTAGATTCGATAAAGATTCTAACGGTATAAGCCACATAAGTTAATAAATCTACAAAAATTATGAAAATTCTTCAAACTCCTGTCACAGAGTTGTCTTGACCAAAAACTGCTCTGAAATTTTCTGACCTTCATTCGATTAAAAAATTCATATCTTTTAACTCGAAACTCGAAATCAGTTTCCGTTTGTTGGAGATGAAACTAGACGAACAAATCTTTACATCGATATAAAATTCATCATCTAAACATTTTTTTAGAATTTATGGTGAATTTTAGAAGTCACTGCCAAAATTCAATCTTCTACATAGCTTTCCATAATTAACTTCTAATTTATACTAACTTCTTCTTATTTTTCTACTTGTCAATTTAGTCCCATAAATTGCTTCAAACCACCAATTCATCATCTTCTTCATCAAACAATTATTCAAAATAATTCCCTCTAATTTTCTTTCTTTGCCAAAATAGTCACTAAAATGCAAAGGTAAGGATTCAAACTTCTTAACTTTGCAATTTAGTCCTCAAATCAACATTACTACCTTAATTCTATTATTTTAACTAAAAATCAAATTTAATCCTCATCCAAGAATTCATTTCTATTTGGTCACTTGATTTTGACAAATTGTCAAAATGGTCACTAATGCGATTCAACATCGGCTTAGCATTCTAACATCAATTTCACATCTCCAACATCATTAATTACAAAAATACACTCCAATTTCATAAAATTCAGATTCGGTCCCTTAACTTTGAAGCTTGCCAAATTGGTCTCTATATATTTAACTTAGGGTTTTGCTTCCAAACAACAAATCAAGCTTACTAGATCATTAATCCAACATCACAAACCCTAAGTTAGACTTGAATCCATAAACCCTAATCTTCTCTATACAATCTAAAATATATAGGGTTTAAATCTCAACTCAATAACATGATTCTAACATCATACAAGCATGATTCTAACTTAAAATCAACCATGGATTCGTGAAATCATAAAAGCCCCAATTTGTTCATAAACCCTAATTTATTCCTCATATCAAATCTCATCAATCAATCAAGTACTCTATGAATTATTTATAGCAAAAGATAGAGCTCGAAGAATAGAACAACTTTGTAGTTCAGAAAATTACCTTAAAACTGAGATTCAAGGCTTGAATCGAGCTTGGAAAGTTTCCTTCTTCTTTATCCTCTTCACCACGGTTTTGGAAGGTATTTTGGATGATAATTACTTCATATTTCATGTATTTATGCCACTTGTATTATAAAAAATGAATTTTTAATTCAATAAAATCTACTTTCCAAAAATACCCTCCAACTAGATCGGTATTTCTAATTTGCCATTTTGTAACATTCCAACTAGACTTAGTTGGATTCTAATCAGCCACTATTCATCAATAAAATAAATCTCAAAGTTCTTTCCATGTCCCTTTTGGGCAAAATGACCAAAATGCCCTTTACCGATCAACTTATTCACAAAATTACCATTTCATATCATTTCGATCGATTTAAATTTTTCATAATCTTTTTAACATCAAAATATTTATAAAATAATATTTTATGTCTCTTCTAAGATCCATGGAACTATCTCTAAAATTTTAGCTCGATTCGATTTACCTATAATTATTGAGAATTTTATCGGCTACTAAATAAATTCCTAAATCAAAATAAATCATAGGATTCATCCTGAATCGAACTAAAAATATTTCCAAAACTTGGGAATGATTTTTATATCCTTATTTTATAATATAGTAAAATTTCAAAATTTTCCAGTTCGATGCGGATACCTGAATTCCACTTAAACTTTGACTACGATTTCCCAATAATCGAAATACCGGTTCAAACCAGAATTCCTCATTTGATCCACACCCTTAGGTGATCTATCTATTTATGAAATGAAAACCCCTAACTTTTGGGAAATTACAACTTTAGTCCTTCAACTTTTCATATTTAGTCTTGTACCACTCAAGTTTTGTCTACTTATCATTTTGGTCACTAAATTTTAAACTTCAATTCCCATTCCGGTTTTCCTCAAATTTCAACCAAACTTTGCAAGTACCCTAATTAACTCGCCCTCTATCATCTAATGCTTTTAAACCTTAGAAATTCCTTTTCCATAACCCATAATCGAAGAAATCCTAACTTTTGCATTTTTGTCATTTTAGTCACTAAGATAACTTTTAAGCTGTTATCTTAGTACTAAATGATCCTTAATCAACTTAGTAAATTTTGGAGTATTACAATTCTCTCGCCCTTAAGAAAATTCGTCCTCGAATTTTTAACAGTATCTGGTTCAAAAAGGTGAGAAAATTGTTTTCTCACATCTTCTTTTATTTCCCAAGTCGTTTTCTCAATTTTATGATTCACCAAAGAACTTTAACAAGCTAAACTGACTTATTTCCTTAATATATAACTCAGCATACTTATCCCTAGGGTAATCTGTTCGAACAGGGATAAAGTGTGCTAACTTAGTCAATCTATCAACAATCACCTAGATTAAATCCTTCTTATTCGATGTCAAGGATAGTCCTAATACAGAATCCATCATCACTCGTTCTCATTTCCACTGAGAAATTAAAATTAGTCACAACAATTCAGAATGTACCTGAAGTTCTGCTTTTTCTTGTTGACATGACAGATATTTAGGAACAAACTCAGTTATAACTTTTTTCATGCTTGGACATCAAGATCGATTCTTTATATCTTGATACATCTTATTTCCACCTAGATGTACAATCAAAGGACTATAACGTACTTCAAAGATAAGTTGTTTCTTTAATTCTTCATCGTTTGAAAAAATAGGTTTTTCCTCGATAATACAAACATTCATCAAACTAATTTTAAAGTCCTTGGTTTCACCTTCTTTCACTTATTCGATCAAAAATTCGATTCCATGACACTTCCTAGAAAGTCACCCATCCTTGAATTTCTCTGGCCTGTACACGCTTAACAATCTTGTTCGATCCAAATTCAATACCTTCTAATGCATTTTAATTTCAAAATTCGATATCAAAAATCTTATTTCGATCAGATTTATTTTTATACTGACTATCCACCTTCTTGCCTCAGGTTCAACTTCTTTTTAGTTAACAGATACTTTAAACTTCTTTAATCTATGTAAATATAGCATCATTCACCATATAAATAATGACGTTATATCTTTAAAGCAAATACAACCATTGCTAGCTCCAAATCATGAGTAGGATAATTTCCTCTCATGCATCTTAAATTGTCTCGAAGCATAAGCCACTACTTTTCCTTCTTACTTAAGTACACTTCCCAAATCTTTATGAGAAGCGTCGTTATAAACTACATAATCATTGCCCGATTCTGGTTGTACTAATACTGGGGCTTTGATTAATATCTTCTTTAATGTCTCAAAGTTTTATTGGCACTTATCTGTCCAACTGAATGGCATACTTTTCCTCAATAACTTGGTCAGTGGGGAGGCAATCATCAAGAAATTCTTTACAAACTTCCGATAATAACCAACAAGTCCCAAGAAACTTCGAATCTCAGAAACATTTTCAGAGGTTTCTATTCAACTATAGTTGGTACTTTCTTGGAATTTACTCTTATCTCTTCTGCCAAAACCACATGACTAAGAAAAGCAATATTCCGGCAACCAAGATTTACACTTTAATAACTTAGCATATAGCTTATTTTCTCGAAGAGTCTAAAGAACAATGCGAAGTTAGACATCACGCTCTTCCTTTGTCTTCAAATTGAATATCTTTTCCTTTCAAGTCTATATAAGACTTATGTCGATCATTAATCTTTTTAAGATTATATTGTATAATCTTTACTTTTTCTTCCATTTCTTATAATAAATCCAACTTAATTAATTTATAATCTTCAAATCAAACTAATTTAATAGTGATTTACCCTTTCGATCATAGAGAGCCTCGTAGGGTGCCATTTGTATACTTTCTTGATAACTATTACTATAAGCACTTTCTACTAACGGTATATATCTTTTCCATGATTTCAAACTCAATTATACAAGCTCATAACATATCATCAAGAAATCTTTCATAGACCTTCGATCATAACCAATAAATCTTAAGAAACTGCAAACCTCTGTAATATTTTTAGGATCGACTTGGATCCCTATAGCTGAAGTAATATGACCTAAGAAATCCACTTTTAATAACCAAACTCACATCCAGTCTTTCTAGTTCAGGTTAATTGATAATCTTGATAGAAAATATATCATTATCTTTTTTCTTATTTTCCTTTTATAAATAATCACTACATGGTCGTAAAGAACTGTCTTCCTTCTTTACGAATAATTCTGGAGCTTCTCACAATAGTACACTGGATTAATTATAACTCTAGACTAACAATTCTTACAATTGAGCTTTCAGCTCATTTAACTCCTAGAAAATTTTCCAGGTCACTTCCATTTTAAGTACTACTTTGTGGCATTAATCCACCCAAATAAAAACATGTTCCGTTAGGAATAATATCACTTCTTCTGAATTTTCAATATTCATATCTTTCAGACCTTCCAAAATCTTAAAGTAAACCTCATATCTCTATTAGATACTATCGAGGTTGGTACTCCAATCTATGTTGTTATAAACATAAGTGCATGTATAGATGTTAAAGACTAACATTTTATAATTACTGCATCAGCTCCTTACAATGCAGGTAACTCAACTCAAACTGAAGTTGATTACAATAACTATTTTATTTCTTTGTACTCGTTGTGAGTCCTTTCTTGACCTCTGAGATTCGTCAATTGACGAAATCCAGTAGCGCCTTACTTTTCTTATTATAATCTTATCTCATCTTATACTAATGAGGAGCAGCTTCAAGTCATAAAATCAACACATCAATAATATGACATTCTAGGGGCATGTATTTACTGATAACTTATAACAAACTTGGTTTAGCATCCAGAACCGGCTAAACATGTAGCTCTGATACCACTAAATGTAATACCATCAACGTATATTCGATGATTAATACAAATTGAAGATGTTACTAAATTATTTAGCTAATTTCCTGACTAGTAATTTTTTTAAACATTTGACATAAAACTAGCTTGTAAAATAACCAACGAATAAATTGATACATGCCCACTAAAGAACATCATAAATTTAGAATGTCTTACTGATGTTTGGTAGATTGCAGCTTGATTACATGCTTGACTCCTATTCCGATAAGCTTTCAATAACCTACGTGTGAAACAGCACATGCTAAGTATTCACTTAGTGAAGCAACTATAAATTGAAGTAAAGTATTTCCATGTATAGAAATAACATAAAATAAACTAATCAAAGTCATTCCCTGTCATTTAAAAGTGCTATACATTTCCTGCAAATTGGCAAGCGAATTCCAATTGCAGTTTATATCATCAAAACTATATTTTATTAATCAACTATACGTTAAGCTTTTTAGCTTAACTGCCTGTATAAATGCATTTCATGTATTATAGCCAAAAGTACAAAATCATGTCATCATTGTTCTATGTTCATCAGGTATTCACATGCATAATAATTTCTTTAACATAAACATGCTTTCAATATGATTCATGTCATCTATCAATTATGTTATAGAATCATGATTATTAAGTAGTCATGCTTTCATCACGTAATCATTTCTATATCATGTTCTGTAACATGGTCATACTTTATTCATGCAATCATTTGCATATCATATCTTTCATCATAGTCATACTTTCATCATGCAATCATTTGCATATCATATCCTTTATCATAGTCATACTTTCATCATGCAATCATTTGCATATCATATCTTTTAATATTGCCCAAAGTACAAAATCATGTGATGCCATGGTACGCGAGTCATCACGACACCATAGTGTCTATGACGCCTTAGCGTCTGCATCACCGAAGCGACTAAGATGAGTACGTACTCAAGGACGCCCTTTGCTCCTCATACCTTTTGCACCGTAGTGCCTACTTTACCTTCAGCACCGTGGTGCCTACTTTATCTCATCATCGTAGTGCCTATGTCGCAGCTGCTAGGACTCTATGGATATCCAACTATACCAAATATTCTCAAGTGAACCTATGGTATACGAGTCATCTCGACACCGTAGTGTCTATAACGCCGTAGAGTCTGATGGTGATTATATACTTGGGGACGTCTTTTGCTCCCCATACTCGCACTTTTTGTGCTATGTAACACCTTAGTGTATGAACTTGACTCCGTAGAGTCTATCTCAACCCCGAAGAGTCTATCTCGCATCGTAGTGCTATGGCGCAGGTGCTAAGACTCTTTTTGGATATCCAATTATACCAAAGACTCTCACACTAGTACTTGGGCATAACAATATAATATTTTCTTATTCAATATCTGATCCTTCAATACTATTATCCATAATTCGATAATAGGCAGTTCATATCCAAATATCTAAAATCCGATTTATCTTAGATAAATCATTATGTCATATCCATGTATCACATATGCCATTTACATAACTTGATCAACATATATTTTCATTAATATCAAGGTTGACTTATTGCAAGTTTTTCTCGTATCATATATATAATAAATAAAAATGCATTCATTCATATCACATAGATAATAAATAAGCAAAAATGCACTCACCTGGGCCATTTATTAGCATGCCTCACTAAATTCTAGTTGATCATTTCCTTTATAGTACCTCGAATCTTCTTTTGATTCGGATTTGACTTGATTACCCATATGAATATAAGCAAACATTTGTTAAATTTACTTATAAACAAGGATCCACTTACATAATGTAAAACTCAATTAATTTTACACCTTTTTTGGATCGTTAGATGAGGGTAGTAGATGGCTAAGATTATTTCTTTACCTTTTTTCCAAGTGATAATCTTTACATTTTCTATTGTTAATATCATCCATCCATTTACTTTCGTTCAACGGTCCAAAAAGTGTAAAACTTTCAAGCTTTACATAGTGTAAGAGGATCTTATCTCAAAAATAAAATATGACTAAATAAACCAAAATTTTAAAATTATCATAGGAAGGATTCAAACCCGTGTTAAATAGAGTTAAAATTTAAAAATCATTGTTTTCATCTTTTCCATTTTTTTGAAATATTTTCAATGAAAATAGTGAAAACATTTTTTATATTTTCAAAATTTCATTCATTTTTGTTTTATTTTCTAAAAACCATTTTTAAATTTACAACAAAACATATATTCTTCTATGTTTTTTTATTTTCCAAGAAAATGAAAATAAAAATGACCTATATTCATCTTTTCCACTTTTCTAAAATATTTTTAATAAAAATAGTGAAAACATTTTTTATATTTTCAAAATTTCATTCATTTTTTGTTTTATTTTCTAAAAATCATTTTTAAATTTACAACAAAAACATGCGTTCTTCCACGTTTTCTATTTTCCAAGAAAATGAAAATGACTTATATTTACTAGAACCAAATACACCATTAGCATCTCAAGAAGAAGGAAGAAAAATTAAATGGGATGAAACTACAAAATTAATGACCAAATGGCACACCTATTGACCTATTTGACGGCTTACTGAGTTCTTGTCTAATCCTTACCTGTCCTAAATTCCTTTGCAAATTTCTGGGTTCCATTGGGTATAAATAGGCATAACATAAGCTTAAAAAATACACATCGAACATCAAAGCAAGAGTTCACCTTACTACACCTACCATAACTTGCAATGACTTCTTTCTCATCTGCTTCTTAGAACATTCTTTCTATTCCTAGTGCTGCAACCTTTTGTAGTCAAGTCTTTAAAACTCGAATTCCTTCAGAATCTTGAGCGAGTCCAAAACGGAGACATTGCCAGTGGGTTAATCAAGAGAAGCAATACCTCAATATCGATGGCTATTATCCCCATGACACCAAGAATGCATTCAAAGCATACCAAGAATATTATTCTTTCTATGGCACATGCACGATCGACTCCAATACAATGAAAGCTATGGCGACCCCAAGATGTGGTGTCCCTGATATATCCCTAATCCGACTTCTAAAACAACTCTTGACACGTATCAGTTGTAGAGGAGATGAGTCCTGTCATTGCTCATGCATTCCAAACATGGGCAGTTGTATCTCCCTTCAAATTCACTGAGGAAACGCAAGATGAGAATGCCAATATCAACATGGGGTTTTCCCCAAAAGATCATAGGGATGGATTCCCTTTTGGTAATGTTACAGCGGCTCATGTTTTTTCTCTAAAAGCCAGAAGGCTGAACTTTAATATTCTTGCCTGTGACATTGAAAGAATAATATTCTTGGTATGCTCTCAATGCATGCTTGGTTTCATGGGGATAGTTGCCATAGATCTTGAGGTATTGCTTCACTTGATTAATCCCATTGGCAATGTTCCCTTTTTGGACTCGCTCGAGATTCTGAAGGAATTCGAGTTTTAAAGACTTGACTGCAAAAGGTTGCAGCACTAGGAATAGAAAGAATGCTCTAAGAAGCTGATAAGAAAGTTAGAAGTCATTGCAAGTTATGGTAGGTGTAGTATGTCACGCCTGAGAAGAGCCGGGGTCATTAATCCCACATCGGAAAAGAAAATGGAGGTCTTGGGAGATAAATACGGTGGCACTGCACATCCTATCAGACATGTCTTTTGGGAAGAGGGTAATGGCCCCGTGACAAGTGGTATCAGAGCGACCCTTTGACTACCCGATTTTACGCCGAGCGCCCATGAGTGGGGTAGGCAGGGTGGACAACTGTGACAAGGTGGCCCATCACGAGAGCGGAAGCTCGTGACGAGGGCGTCACGAGGTTGAGTGGGGGAGAATGCTACGCCTGAGAAGAGGCGGGGTCATTAATCCCACATCGGAAAAGAAAAGGGAGATCTTGGGATATAAATACGGTGGCACTGCACATCCTATCAGACATGTCTTTTGGGAAGAGGGTAATGGCCCCGTGACAAGTAAGGTGAACTCTTGCTTTGATGTTCGATGTGTATTTTTTAAGATTAGAATCCGGAAATTTACAAAGGAATTTAGGACAAGGATTAGAGAAGGATTAGGTAATTGCCATTTGATCATTAATTTTGTAGTTTATACTCTCATTTAATTTTTACATCTATGTTTGTACTATCTATCAAAAGTTATCCTCTCCCAAATTGATAATTGCTTTCTCTTTTTTCCTCCTGAGTTTCTTTTTTTTTTTCTATTAGTTTTTGTTGCTTACTTTTTTTATAAAATAGAGAAGTATTACATTCTCATGCTGAGATTCAAACTCATACAAGATGGGGCAATATGAACATCCTTAGCCACTTAGTCAATTAGTGGATCTTTGGTTCGTGTTTTTTTATACGATTTGAGTTCAAAGCAGAATAAATTACTTTTTAATTATTTGTGTTCATATTTTTTATGCCATATTTGTGTTACAAAAATTTTCTGTTGTGAGTATTATTAATTTATATACAATTTTTCACGCGTTAATTCATATTATCATAGCCGAAGACAAGAGAGCTGGAGTGGTCATGACCTCCTTAGTGGTTAAATTAAGATCATAGTAAAATTGTCCTCCAACCCCCGAAAATTGGTAGATTTTAATTTAATCTTATTAAGTTTTCTATAATTTTAATCTAAAACATTGATAATTAATACTTTCAAAACTTTATAAGTTATCTTTGGCTCCTCTAAAATAAATTTCTACTTTCGCCTTGCATATCATATGGTCTGATTTGAATCCCAGCTTCTGTAGTAATTATTTCCTACAGTCTAAAAAATAAATTTAACTCTCAATTTTTTATATTTTTTTCTTTTGATTATATTGAATATTGAACTTGAAACAAGGTGAACGTCATGTCACCACCGGAGGTTCAAGTTCACCTGCTAAACTTTTTAGATATTGTAGTGGAAAAAAATTCGTCAAGTATTGTACCTGCCATTTTTTTTTTGGATTTATAGCACTTTCTACCATAAAAGTCGAAGTCGGGCTGAACACAAACTGAGTTTATTGTTCATGTTTCAGAGGACGTCTTGCCACGCATGCATGCAAGGACTTAATATTATTTTAATAAAAAAAAATTAAACAGTGAATTTGATAAAAGTACATGTCAACTTCACTTTAACGGTTCAAAATGTAATTGATTGAAAAATAAAAAATAGAATGCAATACTTGATTTTATTTTTCAACAGCAATATTTAAGGAATTTCCCAAGGTTCACCTTTAATTAAATGAGCATGCAGAAAATATTACATTAATTTAATATTATGTTAATATTTTTACGTTATGTAGGCGTATTTTTAATAAATGGATATAATAACCCATTAAATTTTTTTTGAAGTTTAAATAAGATATTTAATAAAGAAACCTAAATGCTTAATTTACACATAACCTTCAGATCCTCTGTGAGTTAGGATAGATTCTTTTCGAAGCCATTCGATAAGGGAATCAGATGCACTTATCATGTCTGCCTAACAAACACTTGTTATGAAATGTTTAGGTTTCATATTTGTTCTCATTATCATTATCTGGAATTATAATTGATGACGTAATATTTAGGGAAGATCTAGAAATTAAAATTTGATAGTTCACTGACCGGTGACTGGTGTAATAATTTAGAATAAATTTATACCGGTGTAATAATAAAAATTATTTGATAACAGACAATTGTTATGCAAACAAGCATGAGACAATTGATTTCGTAAAAAAAGAGAAATAGAAAGGTTGTGATTTTTAAGGTTAATTTCAAGAAGGCGTACTATACAGTTGACTGGTCGTTCTTGGACCTCATTCTTCAAAAAATGAGATTCGGGCTCAGATGGCGAAGATGGATTGAGATGTGTGTGTCAACTGCATCTATATCAGTACTGATCAACGGCTCTTCATCCGAAAGATTCAGAATTAAGAGAGGGCTTCGTCAAGATTGTCCCCTTTCTCCATTACTCTTCAACCTAATTGGCGAGGCATTAAGTGTCCTAATTCGAAAGGCAGTGGACCTAGAAGCAATAAAAGGAGCACCAGTGGGTTCTGAAGGGTTGGTTGTGTCACATCTTCAATTCACGGACGATCTTGTCTTGTTCTTGGAAGAGAAAGAAGAATACGTTTGCAATACCAAGAGATTATTACATGTTTCTGAAATAGCTTCAGGTTTGAGGTTGAATATGAAAATTCGAAGCTGTTCGGAATCAATGCAGAGGACAACACATAATTTATTTTTATATAGAACTCAATGATATAATAACGTAAATGAGAGGCGGCGGGACTCAGGGGAAGAAGGTGAACGACGGTTCTCAAGGGACAAGGTTTTGGACGGTATTTGTGGCAAGCCTACCATTACAATTGCATTGGAAAAGAATTTGGCAAATTTTTGATCACATGGAATTGTTGTCGATGTATTTGTGCCAACGAAAAAAGCGAGGGATGGGTTTAGATTTGGATTTGTGCGAATGAAGACGAAGGCAGATGCAAATAGGGTAATCAAGCGATTCAATGAGTTTTGGTTATACGGTTCAAGAGTTCGTGTCGCAATGGCACAGAGAGATACACGCGATTTTTATTGGAGAAATAAGAGGGGAATTACTCGATCGGATCAGCTGCGAGATTATGACCCTCTGGGTAATCACAAAGGAAAGGAAAATATTAACAATGACGAGCGAGTGGTAACAGAAATGAATATAGTGTCACGGACCGCAAGCCCGCGACCTAGACAAGTGCAACCATGGCAGCCCAAGCCTATCTCTACAGCATTTTGGGCTTGCCAAATGACCCAAGAAAGCTGACCATTTACCATGGTGAAATGAGCAAACAGAGTATTTACCATGGTGAAATCCGATAAGGCATCTCACTTATCATTTATGTGATTATTTGTAAAGATAATTCTCATTTTATCTCTTATTTAAAATTCAAATGTTGAGGATAGGATAGGCTCTCATCTGGACCGTTGATCCATTGTAATCTTGACCGTTGATTGTACTGAGCTCTCACTATAAAAGGAGGCTCAACCCAGGTCATTTCATTTATTCATTCATCACTTGCTTCAGTTTGTAAGCTTTTACCCAGAGTAATACAACTCAATATTCACTCACTTTCTCTTGTTCTTTTGCCATCGCTTTTCTTTTGTTCCGCAGTAGTTTCTAAGTATTTTTACTTAGGAGTTTTTCAGGTGACTTAGCCCAGTTTTCAGCCGAGAAAGCAGCTGAGGCCGCACGGTTGTCTAGCAGAAGACTAGCCCCGTGACAATAGCGACAGAGGTTAATCAGAAATCGAGTGATCAAGATGCTATTAAATCGATTGTGGGAGTCATCGATGCTGAAAAATTAGAAATATTACACAATTGTGCAATTGGTTTTTGCATATAAAATTGGCAAATGAATTCCATCGAGCAAATCTAAAGGAATTTACAGTAATGAGGATAGCAGGATCGATGGTACTTTTGAAGTTTAATGATAAGGATTCGAGGGTAAAGATGCTGGAATCGAAGGTTTTAGATACTTGGTCGGAGAATGCGATAGAGTGGTCTCCAGATTTGGTAGTATCGAATCGAAGGATTTGGTTATCGGCATGTGGTATTCCAATACATGCTTGGTCTGAAGAAACACTGTGGAATATCGCTGCTGCTGGGTGAATTAGTGCAGGTGGATACAGAGACGTTGGTTCCTTCGACGTTTGATAGGGCGCGTTTTATGGCGGAGACGGATTGGTTTTATCTAATTGTTGAAATAATTGAGCTACAGGTGGGACAGCAGTTGTATCGTGTGCGAATTTTGGAGTTGGAGGAATCACTTAGGCCGAAATGGGAGTGCGATAGTGAGGAGGATGGGAGCATGAGTGTGTCGGATACTGAGTCTTTAGATGTGCATAACAAGAGCAGGTCTTTCGGACTTGGGGATGAAGAAAATAGGGTGTCCGACAAGGACACAGTGGTGCCAGATTCGACATCGGGTGTACGACTAGACGCATGGCAAATGAATTGGATGTGGGAAGATAATTGTGTTGAGGATCTGCATGTTATGGAGACACCATCGATTTCATATGTGAGTGATACAGTACGAGAGGGATATCATAATGAGGAACTTTGTGTACGGGCGACAGTGACGGATTCGTATGCGAGTAGTACACCACGAGAGCAGGAGATGTGGTTAGCGGATAAGGAGGTTGGATTTGTGGAACGTGTTGATGAGGTGTGTCCGAGTTGGAATATTTTAGAATGTGAATCGGGTCAGTCTTGGGTGATGTTGTACGAAATGGGCCTCGGACCGAAATTCCTAGGGTAAATAAGGCTACAATTATTGACTATAATGGCACTCAGAAAAGAGTACGACAAGTTTCAGAAGTGGTGCACAGTTTTTTATCGGCAGAGGACCGAATTGAGGCTGAGAGACAATTGGGAAAGAAAGGGAGAGGCCACCCTCGAAAAAATCCACCAAGATCGCCGCCGTTAGCGAATGTATCTTTGTCGGATTTTGATTTTTTACAGCGAAAGCGTGCAATTTTGAAGGAAGCGCAAGAAACTTTGGATTTGGGAAAATTGATTGAGGCTGAAACAATTGGTAACGAGGAAGGTATTGTAAAATGTGAGAAGAGGCAATAGTAGAGAAGGATACGGATGTTGTCGTGGAACATTAGAGGGAATGGAACGGCATCGAAATGAAAAGAGGCGCAGATGCTAATACGACAACAACGATGTAAGATGATAACTCTTGAGGAAACAAAGTTGGAAGCGATTTCGGACAATATTGTTGGTCGAATTTGGACTTTGGATAATTTTAGGTATGTTTTCGCACCATCTATTAGAAGTTCGGGAGGGATTTTAGTGATATGGGATCAGTCACGTTTCCAATTGATTTCATCGATGGTAAATACACGTTATGTTATGGTGGAAGGTGTATGGTTGATGGATAATTGGAGCTATGGGATTGTTGGCATTTATGCATCATGTCATTTGGAGGAACAAATTGGATTATGGCAGGAGCTTACAGACTTATTGGACAGTCGTGCAATTTCATGGTGTTTGGGGGGAGACTTTAATATGGTGAGGAATCGAAATGAACGTATGGGCGCTGCTCTAGTGTGTCGAGAGGTATGATTGAATTTAATGAGTTTATTGAAAGGGCTGGACTGATTGATATTTCAATGCGGGGAAAACAGTTCGTGTGGTTCGGACATGGGAATAGATGTAGTCGACTTGATCGATTCTTGGTGTCGGATTCGTGGATGGAGAAATTTGCGAGATTAATGTTGAGTTGTTTACCGAGGGGATTGTCTGGTTACTCTCTGTTAGTTTTGGTTAGTGATGATTTGGATTGGGACCCAAGACCCTTTAGATTTCTAAATGTATGGACTGAAAATACTACAAATGTGAAAGTAATGGAACATGAATGGTGCCGTTTGTCGGAGGGTGGTGTTGAAATGAGTATGCTGCAGAAGCTTCGAGGTTTAAAAGCATTCTTGCATGTTTGGAATAAAACATCTTTTAGTAATATTGAGCAGCGGATAAAGGATACGACACATCGTTTGGATGAGTTAGATAGTCGAGTGGGAGGTGATGTAATGACCAACTCGGAAACTATGGAGAGACAAAAATTACAGTTGGATTTGTGGAAACTTTGTAGGTATCGTGAATCGGTGTAGAGACAAAAGTCGCGAGCCACGTGGTTAAAGGAAGGAGATCGCAACACAAAGTTCTTTCATCGTATGGCAAAAATCCGAGCTCTTCGCAACACTATTAATGGTTTGCAAATTTATGGTCGTTGTGGGAATCAAATTCAGATAAGTTGAAGCAAGTTTTTTTAGGGTTTCAAAAAGCATTTCTCGAAACAGCAGACATCGAGATCATTAGATGATGCTGTGAGTTTTAAGACTTTGGATGCTCGACAGGCAGCAAGTTTGGAGCTGCCCTTCACCGAGGCTGAGGTGCGTAGGGCAGTGTGGGGGTGTGAAGGGTCAAAGGCGACGGGGCCAGATGAATTCGCGTTTGATTTTTTTAAGAAGGGTTAGAGCTTTCTGAAATTCGATGTGATGTCTTTTATGCATTGTTTTTTTCACTACAATAGATTGCCGAAGGGAGTAAATTCCGCGTTTGTAGTGTTTATTTCAAAGGAGTGTCCGGTTGGAATGGGGGATTTTCGACCAATCTGCTTGCTTAATTCGTTATATAATTTTTTTTCAAAATGTTTGGCGTACAGATTACAGATTGTGATTGCATCTATAATTAGTGATTCACAGTCAGCTTTTGTAAGGGGGCAACAGATTGTTGATGGGATCATGCTTGCAAATGAAACAATACACTCGACGCGAAAGAGTCAGTTTAGTGAAGGTGGGGTGATTTTGAAGCTTGATTTTGACAAGGCATATGATTGCCTAAAGTGGGAATGTCTTGATCAGATCATGGTTCAGATGGGGTTCGACGTCGTGTGGCGTAGATGGATACAGGAATGAGTCAGCATGGCTCGACTTTCAATTCTTGTTAATGGTTGTCCGACTAGAGAGTTTGCTATGCAACGTAGGGCTCGACAAGGGGATCCAATATTGCCATTGTTATTTGTTATCGTTGCGGAGTTGTTGCATCAGTTTTTGGTTAATGCGGAAGAAAGGGGTTTGATAAAAGGTGTTAGGGTGGCAACAAATTGCTATATTTCTCGCATTCAATTTGCGGACGACACAATGTTATTCCTGCACGGTGAAGTAAATTATGTAATTAATTTGAAACGCGTCTTGACGTGTTTCGAGTATGCATCTGGTTTACAGATCAATTATGACAAGTCTTGTCTATATGGAGTCGGGGTGGAGGATGCAATTCTGGAGGAAATGGCGTATGTTTTGGGGTGTATTCATGTCTTATTACCAATAACGTATCTGGGTCTTCCAATTGGGGTTAACCCTCTTAGCTTACAAATTTGGGAACCGTTGATGATCAAAGTATAGAAGAAGTTGGCAGGGTGGAAGAAAGGATCTTTATCTTTCGCGGCTCGGTTACAATTGGTCAATTTTGTTCTTTCCTCTTTCTCTATGTATTATATGGGTGTTTTTCTGGTGCTGAAAAGCATTATTCTTAAGATTGATCGCATACGTAGATCTTTTTTATGGGATGGTTCTAAAACATCTCGAAAGATGAGCAGTGTTAATTGGAAGCGTGTGTACCAGCCTAAGCACTGTGGTGGATTGGGGGGGGGGGGTTGATTTACATATGCGCAACTTAGCATTATTGGCAAAGTGGAGCTGGAGATATGCTACGGAGGGTGAATCTTTGTGGCGTTCATTGATTGTGGCGAAATATGGAGAGAATGTATTAAGTTGGCAATTTAATTCGACTGCGAAACAAAACATGTCTGTAGTATAGAGACAAATTGTCGAAGTTCAAGATGACACTTGTGTACAGAGGTTTGTGGACATTTCGTAATTCATGTGGCTGGTGGGTAATGAGAGGAAAGTGTTGTTTTGGCGTGATTATTGGTGCACGGATGAACCTTTATTTCAAATATTTCCACGACTATTTTAATTGGCGATGAATAAATTGGCTGTGGTGGAGGAGTATGCACGTGTTGGGTTGCTTGGTCATGATGATTGGTCTGATTTTTTTAGTTGACAGCTTCGCTTGTTTGAACAAAGGCAAGTATTGAAGTTACGAGCCATTGTGGTAGCTTATGTTTTGCGGAGTGAGGTGATTGATCGGTTGATTTGGAAGCCTTCCAAGCCTGGTCAATTTTAGAAAATAATGCCAAGGTGAGCAAGTAATACAACAATAAGCTAAGTATCGAATCTACAGGGATTGACCAAGAATTTATTTGCTTATGTTTACTTGTTTTGTAAAAACGTGTTTGAAATGATTGGGACTTTTGATTGAAAGATAGCAAAACAAAGTAGTGAAAAATGAAAACAGTATGGAAATGAAAGTGTTCAATTGAATGATGAGCGTTGGCAATGGATGCCTAGATTTCACACTACTTATGCCAGCTTTTAATAATATCCTACCTTGGTTTTATTACCGAGTAGATTCAAGGTAGTATTGCCTCTGTCGATGGCAAAACCCTAAGTTAACCATGATAAAACCCCTATATGTCTATAGTGAAGCTTCTCAGTAATTAACATGATTAAGTTTCAATCTTTAATCCTAAGGGGTAGACTCACTTCTGAAGTAAGTTCATCTACTTGAACATCTTATGTTGAAGCTTTTTGCCTTAGTATCTAGCAACTGATCATTGCCCCTTAAGTCTGTTAAGATATTAAGGTACAATATGCACACTATGCCAAATGTTGTATGACAAAGGATTTGAGAAAATTAAGTACTAACAGATAGAAAATAATGCCAAGGCATTTTAAATTATTAAAAACCAAACATAAAATTAGCGTTCATCGCAAACATTCCCAACCAACTGTAAAAGCTTAGTTCATGGTTAGGGGTCCATCCACAAAATATTATCGTATCTTAACATCACCATTCAAATAAAAATAAAACTAAGAGAATGGGCAAGAAGGAGATCTATCGATGCAGCCCTTCAATTGCTCCAGAGCTTTTGGTCTTAGCTGGTCGAACCGCATCACCTCTCGGTTCACCACGGTGCAACGTCTCTTCTGATCCCCTCATATGGTGGCTTGAACTCCTTTAAATAGGCTTGCGTGGAAAACCCTAGGATAAGCTTTGGAGTTTGAATTTTGAATGTGCGAAGAGATAAGATACGGTATCCTCTTATCTCGGTTTGAATCCTAGGGCTGATACGTGTATAGGGTCCAATGACTACTTTGACCGGTCATCGAACATCAATCCTTTGCTAGTCGAGCTTGGCATTGTTTGGTCTATCTATGTCAACTGCTACTCGATAATTCTCTTGCTTTTTTTCTTTCGATCTCTGCCAGCATCTCTCTGCCATGCCCGTCTGCTTGTGTCTTGCATCAAAACCAGCAAAACAACCCTTCGCACTGGCAACAAAATAGCTCCTAACTCCTTATACAAATGCATGAATTTTAACAACTAAATGCAAACATATCTACTTAAAGGCAAGCAAAAGCATTGTGAAATAAGCATAAAAATTAGTACTTTTGAGGAGTTAACACACCCCAAACCTAGCTCATTGCTTGTCCTCAAGTAATGCAACTAAAAGTCTATAAAAAAAAAAAAATAGGAAAAACACCTCGAAAAGAATTTTTTTTGTCATGGTTCTCAACACCTGCCATCTAGCAAAATATTATCATAAGTCTGTCCTCGGTTATTCAGTGCATCAATGCCAAGCAAACAAGAAAATTCAAGTGCAGCAATATAGATCTAGTCTAAGGTCATCCAGTGTATATAAAAGTGTGGGCAATATGCATCAAGTTTACTTAACACCCATAGCCAACTTTACTACCCAAACTTAGAATTTTTATTTATATATTTTTTTCTTGTTTTTTTCCTTTATTTTCCAAGGGTGTTTTTATGTTGGCATTCAATTAGGGTTGCCTCATGTACTATTTGGCGTGAGATATAAGAGGGAGCAAACCATGAATACCCACGTTAATCCAGATTACATCACTAAGCTAAACATTACACTCATACCCTAGAGTTATGTTGGCTTGAGAACTAAGAGGGACTAAACCACGAAGACCCAAGTTAATTATTTTCCCTCAAGGAAGAGGAGTGTTCTAAAAATTTCAACTTTTGGAAAAACATTGTTGCCTTATTTTTTCTTTCAACCCTAGTATTTTGTCTCTTTTTTTTTCGAGTTTAGTTTCAAGTGAACCTAAGTTTGTTTCGCAGACTAGATACATACCGCGTGTAGAGTGAAACTAAAGTTCCCTAAACTAGAGTTTAATTGCCAAGCTACTTGGAAATGCTAACCCACTGGCATAGAAGTTCTAAATTCCAGTTTCTTCATCGGATAGATAATCTAGCACAACTTTTCCTAAACTAGCAGTGTTGGAAACAAGTATAAAATTGACCAAGGCAAAAATTTTTTTTAGCGGTTTGGTATGCATGTGTTAAATCCTACATGGCAAACATAATGCAAACTAAAATATAAACATGAATGTCATGGCAATAAATGTAAGGCAACCCACACCCCAAACCTAATGTGTGCATTGTCCTCAATGCATAAAAACAACACATATATACAAATAAAATTTAAAATGCATGAACATGTGAATGAAAATGAAATGAAATGCAAGGAGTTTAAGAGGATGAGGTCTCCCCTTTGGAGGGTTCTGGTCGTGTGAAACACGTGTTTTCCTTTTGATGAAGCTCCCTCGACTAGGAGTCATATGCTTCTTACGCTTAAGGCTAGGCTTTGATGCGGTTGTAGAAGCTCCAAGGTCGTGGAGAACTTCCTCAATAATCTTCATCAGCTCATAGGCAGCTGGGACATCAGTGGTAGCAGATAAGGTAGGTGCTACAGGCATGGCAGCAGTCTTGGCTTTAAATTCATTCATCTTCAGATTCAGGTGGTGTATTAGTTCTGGAGGATTCAACTTGAACTGGAGAGACTGGGACGGTGGCATCATATTGTGTCAGAGTGTGGACACAGTGAGGACTGAAAGGCATGTCATCCTTGGCAAGGAGGTTGGCAAGGAACTCAAGGAACATTAGCAATGTATGTGTGGATATGCCTTCAAGTGTTTGCTTCAATGCACAGTCTCTAGCATGAACATACTACCAAAACATAGAGTTCTACTCCTCGACTTTCTCCATCTTTTGGAGGATGATCTCCAAGCGTTGGTAGATCTGGGAAAGCATTGCCATTGATTTAGCTGGCATCGGATTCACAGGTTCTGCCTTTGGCACCTTTACCTTTGGCACAAACTTGATAGTCTTTTGCTTGCCTTTCTACTTTGCCTTTGTGGCAGTCAACTCTCTCCATAAGGCAGGAGTTATGGTGGTCCCCTTACTCTTTGAATGCTAGTCGAGCTATGGCATGTCGTGTTGTATGCAAATGGTAGAGATTAGAGAGGGAAAAAGTAAACTTCTATTGCTCTTACCAGTACACTTAAAAGTCTCTTCGATGATAAACCGTCCAACATTAATCTTGCGGCCAGTCATGATAGAGTGCAATAGTGCCAATCTCTCCTCCAAAACTATCTCATTGTGGGTAGTCGACATCAGGTTTGCCTTCAAGAAGTAATTCCAACCCCGTGGCTGAGACTTTAATGCCAACCATTTTATAGAGTCGATGTCCTTTTGTTGACACGTTCTATTGGGTGCCAACCTCACATAGTTCCTTCAATATCGTCTTCCTCTTAGCAATGTCCAAAGATTCTACAAACTTGGTGTGTTCGTCTTCTGTTCCATCCAAAGAAAATATATCATTTATATAAACTTTATCAAAACGAACACACTTACCTAGCACCATCAAGAAGGGTGAGTCTTTGGTCGTAAGATGAGCATAGAATTCTCGAACGACGTTGGCATGGACTTCCCCTGGTGGTTGATAGAATTTCTCCCACTTATGTGTCTTTATCACCTTGACAAACTTTGGGGAATAGCCCAAGTTGGGTTCATTCTTGAACTCAAAACCCTTCTCATAGTAGAAGGTTCTTGATGAGAAATTCTCTTCATACTTTTTTTGGATCTCTTCATTGAAAAAGATCTTGAAGGGTGTTAAAGAAGACGCCATAAAAAACTTTTGAAAATTTTGATGGTTCTTTCGAAAAAAGGAAAGTAAATATTGCTTTTCTTTCTTGATGAAGACAATAGAAGGAAGAGTGACAAAGAATTTTTAGCTAAGAATCGGTTATGATTTAAGTAGATGAAGGGGTAAAATGATTGTGTATTTTAAATGGTGTTTTTAATTTGGCTGGTTGAGTAGGGATAATGATAAGGGTTTAGCGTGTTTGGGGAAGATAAATAGTGATGTAATAAGGGGTAAAGTGATAAGACGGTGTGGGGAAGATAAGATGTTAGGTTAAAATTTGAATTTTAACTTTTCACCTTGGGTGGCTAGGGTCAAATTCAATACTTAGTAAAAAAATTTCATTCTCTCCTGGGCCGAGCTTCATCAAGCCTTGGGTGGCTAAGATAAATCTCTTCTCCAAATTTTTTTATCACCCCATGCCAGTCCTCTTCCTTGGCATTTTTCCTGGCAACAAATTTCTATATCCACTCAACAAAAACCTTTCAACACAGCAAACGGAAGATAAAAACTAAAAGGAGGGAAAATAAATGAAAAATAACTAAAATAAAAACATCTAACCTAATATATACAAAAACCAAACCATGGTGATGACGTTCATGAAATCTCTGCCAAGAGGGTATCCTCCTTGGCATCATTTTGAGTGCCTTCAAAATAGTGTTTCAATCTTTGGCCGTTTACTTTGAAAATTGTTCCCGTTTTCAAATCCTTGATATCCACTGCTCTATGAGCATATGGTTTCACAACTTCAAAGGGTCCTGACCATCTAGACTTGAGCTTACCTGGAAACAACTTTAGCCTCGAGTTAAATAACAAGACACGTTGGCCCACCTCAAATTGCCTTGGAATATCCTGTTGTGATGCCATCGTTTTGTTCTTTCTTTGTAGAGTTTGGCATTCTCATAAGCTTGTATTCTGAATTCCTCCAGTTCGTTTATGTCCAATAAGCGTTTTGCATCGGCAGCTCTCCACTCCATGTTGAGCTTTTTGATTGCCCAATAAGCTTTATACTCTAATTCTACTGGCAAGTGGAATGCCTTCCCAAACACGAGCCTATAAGAAGAAGTTCCCAACAGAGTCTTAAAGGTTGTTCTGTAAGCCCACAAGGAATCATCTAGTCTCAAAGATCAATCCTTCCTCATTGGATTCATAGTTTTTCCAGAATGTTCTTGATTTCTTTGTTTGAGATCTCCGCTTTGCCATTTGTTTAGGGATGGTAAGCTGTGGCACTAATTTGCTGGATTTCGTACCTGCACAGAGCTCTAGAGATAAAATTGCACTTAAAATGTACACCTTCATCATGAATGATAGCTCTGGGGCACCGAATCTAGTGAATATGTTCTTATACAAGAACTTGGCAACAGTCTTGGCATCATTCGTTGGTAGTGCGACAGCCTTAACCCATTTTGAAACATAATAGATGGCCACGAGAATATATATGTTGCCAAATGATGGGGGAAAGAGACCCATGAAATCTATTCCCTATACGCCAAACAGCTCTACTGCATAATATTCTGAAGTGGCAGTTGATGTCTGCTAGAGATGTTACCCGTCTGTTGACATTGGTCGCATGCCTTGGAAAAGTAATGGGCGTCTTTAAACAACATAGGCCAAAAGAATCTTGATTGCAACACCTTGACAGTGGTCTTTATGCCAGCAAAATGTCCTCTATATGGTGTTGCATGGCATAACTGCAAAATGTTGTGTTGCTCCTCTTCTGGCACACATCAGCGGATCACTTGGTTGGCATATTGTTTGAACAAAATTGGCTCATCCCAATAATATTGTCGAACATCTCACAAAAATATCTCCTAGCATTACTCGCCAAATTCAGTGGCAAAATGTTGCTTACTAGGTAATTAACTATGTCAGTGTACCATGGCATAGAATCGACTGCAAGTAAGTATTCATCAGGGAATTCATCTCTAATGGTAGTAGCTCTTCCTTCCTCAAGGTGATGCTCTAATCGTGATAAATGGTCAGCTGCCAAGTTCTCACTCCCCTTCTTGTCTCAAATCTCGAGATCAAATTCTTACAGCAGAAGCGTCCATCGGATTAGTTTGGGCTGGGCATCCTTTTTGCCAAGAGGTGTTTTAATGCTGAGTGATTTGTGTACACCACAACTTTGTTACCTACTAAGTAAGATTTGAACTTACCAAATGCAAATACAACCGAAAGAAATTCCTTCTCGGTAGTGGTGTCTTGCCACACCTTTTTCCCAACACAGCTCTAACGACATAATTGCTGGCATCACACATGAGCTCGAAAGGCTCATTTCAGTCTGGTACCACAACTATGGTGGCGTTAATCAATCTGTCCTTAAGAGGCTGAAATGCTTTTAAACAAGAATCATCAAACGAAAAAGTGGCATTTTATTCTAAAAGCAAGCATAAAGGTTTAGAAATTTTTGAGAAATCTTTAATGAAACGACAATAAAAACCTGCATGTCCTAAAAATCTTTTGATACCTTTTACACTTGTAGGAGGTGGCAACTGTTTAATTACCTTCACCTTTGCCTTGTCTACTTCCAGGCCTCTCTTGGTTACTCTGGGACCGAGAACTATGCATTCTTTCACCATGAAATGGCATTTTTCTTGTTCAAGACCAGGTTAGTCTCAATATATCTCCTTAAAACAAGCTCTAGACTTTGAATGGCATTCTTCAAATGTTTTGCCAAACACTGAAAAGTCATCCATGAAAGCTTCTAAGTTGTTCTCACTCATGTCAAAGAAAATAGACATCATACATCGTTAGAATGTTGTCGGAGCATTACACAGTCCAAAAGGCATTCTCCTAACGGCGAATGTCCCATATGGACAAGTGAATATGGTTTTCTCCTAATCCTCTAGAGTGATGGCAATCTGATTATAACTTGAATAGCTGTCTAGGAAGCAATAGAATACCTTACTTGTCAGTCTGTCCAACATTTGATCGATGAAGGGTAGTGAGAAGTGGTCTTTCTTGGTGGCATTATTCAGCTTCCTATAGTATATGCACACTCTCTACCTGATAATATTTCTGGATGGAATCAACTCATCCTTGCTGTTTTGAACTACAGTCATGCCACCTTTCTTTGGCACACATTGCACCGGGCTGGCCCATGAGCTGTCAGAAATGGGATAGATTATCCCAGCATCTAGCCACTTGATAATTTCTTTCTTAACTACCTCTTTCATGCTCAGGTTCAATCTTCTCTGGCCCTCAATTTTTTTGTCATTATATTCCTCCAAGATTATTTTGTGCATGGAAATAGTGAGGCTTATTCCTCAGATATCGGCCAAGGTCTATCCCAGAGCTTGCTTATATTTGCTTAAAATTTCCAGCAATCTTTCCTCTTAATTATTAGATAGATCAGAAACAATGATCACTAGAAGAGTAGAGTGTTTACCTAAGTAGGCATACTTGAGGTGGTTTGGCAACGGTATTAGTTCCAATTCTGGTGGCTCCTCGATGGATGGTTTAGGTGCCTTGATTTCTCTTCCCACCAGCTCTAATGGCTTTGACTGTCCAAAGTAATTAGCAACTTCATTCTCCAAAGTTGGTCGTTTAGTGTCTTTATCCATCTTAATTTTATCATCCAATTCTCTGGCATCATCATCCGTGTCTTGGCATAGCTGTGCTACGTCTATAGTGAAAATAAACTCCATCATCTCATCAGCTTGGCATTCCGCTGGTTTATCTACACATTTAAGAGCTTGAAATACATTAAACGTAACATGTTGGTCATTCATGCGCATAGTAAGTCCACCTTTATGAACATCAATTAAGGCTCGACCTGTGGCAAGAATGGTCTGCCCAATATGATTAGGATATTCATGTCTTCCTCATAATCTAAAATGATATAAATAGATGGAAATATAAATTTATCTACCTTTACCAGTACATCCTCAATCTTACCTTTAGGATGTGTAAAAGATCGGTCCACCAACTGAAGTGTTACGGTAGTAGACCTTGCTTTGATGTCGAGCTTTTTGAAAACAAACATTGGCATCAAATTGACGTTGTCTCCCAGGTCACATAGTGCTTTACCCATGAATCTGTTGCCAATGGTACAAGGAATAGTAAAACTTCTCGGATCTTTTAGCTTAGGTGGCAATCGATTGAGTATCATTGCACTGCATCCTTGAGTGAGAGCTACAGTCTCGAAATCACCCATTTTCCTCTTTTTGGACAAAATGTCCTTCATGAATGTAACATAATTGGGCATTTTCTCAAGCGCTTCTACTAATGGTATGTTGATCTGCAACTGCATAAGAACTTCCAAGAAGCGCTTAAATTGCTGATCTTGCTTGTGCTTATGTAGTCTTTATGGAAACGGTGGAGATGGGTAAGCAAATGCTGACTCTACCTATTTTGTCAATGGTTTACTGCATCTGACTGAGGTCTGACATCAGATAGAGGTTTGGCATCACTTATGTCCACTTTTTTCTTCTCTGCTTTTTTTGGTTCATCTACTGGTCCTTTCTTTTGGCAATTGGCTGACTGCTTGATAGGTATCCCAGCCTCGCATTGTTTGCCACTCCAAAGAGTTACAACTTTGCATTGTTCATTACCTCTCTGCCAGAGCATCTTCTATATCACTTGGCAATGCTCCCTCGAGTCGATTTCTAAGTGCATTGGTAATCTGTCCGATCTGAATCTCCAAGTTCTATATAGATGCTTCCAAACTCTAAACAATTACGTAATTCCTCTCTATATATTCTGTCAAAGTCCCCTAGTTGTTTCTTTGTCCTACATAAAAATTGCTTTGTGCCCTTTGTGGCATGGCATTCTGATAGAATCCTTGCTGGACATTTTTATTATGACGATGGGCATTGTGTTGATTACCTCATTGATTTCCCCAAGATAAATTTGGGTGTTGCTTCCATCCTGCATTGTAAGCATTGGAATTTGTATTATAATTACGATTGAAATTGCCAACAAAATTTATCGACTCGGGGTTAGCAGGGCAATCTTCCATGTAATGGTCCTCCCCATATATTGTACAGAATGGGTCTAATGCCTTAATGTCTTGAGATTCTTTACTCTTTTGCAAAGTTCTCACCTTGCTAGTAAGATTGGAAATCTCAGCATGGATGTATGTTAATTCATCTAGTGCTAATTTTCCTCAATTCTAGTTATGGTCCCTAGTATAGCAGTATGATACTCGAAATTATTAGTTGAGATCCTTTCAAGGATGCCAACTGCCTCTGTATAGTTCTTGTCCAGCAGCGAACCATTTGCTGAAGTATCAAAATTAGTTATGGGTATTGAGTCCATTGTAGAAGGTCTCTATCTAGGTCTAATTTGGGAATCCATGCATGGTATACCCTCTTAACAGGTCCTTGAATCTCTCTTAGACATCATATAGGGTCTCATTGTCAGCTTGCCAAAACGTAATGATCTCGCTCCTCAGCTTGGTAGTGAGTTTAGGTGGCTGGAAACACAGCAAAAGTTTCTGGCATAGATCTCCCCATAAGGTGACAGAACCAGGTGGAAAAGAACTAAGCCACGTTTTTGCTCTATCTCTCAGGGAAAATGTGAATAATTTTAGCTTCACTGTATCCTCTAACACTCCAAGCTGCTAAAATGCTGGCAAACTTCCATGAATTACTTCAATTTTTGCCTCGGGTCTCCAGTAGGTGCTCCATCAAATTGTCCTACATTCAAAAGCGTTTATATCATTACTAGTTTAAGTTCAAAATTCGGTGTATTTAGCTCTGGACCAATCAGTCCTGGCATCAAATTGTCAATGTCCAGCGCCGAGTGTTCTCGGATAGGTCTCTCCTCCTCCACATTAACAGTTGAGGTAGCAGGTGCGGCCGGTATCCCATTGTGGTTTGGTGGATTTCCCTGATTTTTTAGGTTACCATCAACTCCTCCATTGCCTCGATGTGCCATCTCTCGAGCTTTTCTTTTTAACCTCTGTAAGGTTATTTCAATTTCTGGGTCGTATGGCCAATCTTTCAAAAAGGGTGGTTTCTTCTCATACACCAATTAAAATAAGTAAATAAAATAAAATAATAAAAGAAACAAAACAAGTAAAAATCAAAATAATAAATTCTGTCACAATCCTTAACAACAGCGCCAAAAACTTGTATACTTTTGCTAACACTTGGCAAACTATTGAATATTTAGAGTAAAAGTGTAAGAAAATAATGCCAAGGTGAGTCTTATGCGTGCAAGTATATACAAAGTGTTTGAAATGATTAGGACTTTTTGATTGAAATATAGCAAAAACTTATTTGCTTATGTTTACTTGTTTTGTGAAAAGTGTTTAAAATGATTAGGACTTCTGATTGAAAGATAGCAAAAACAAAGTAGTGAAAAATGAAACAGTCTGGCAACGAAAGTATTCAATTGAATGATGAGCGTTGGCAAGGGATGTCTGGATTTCATGCTACTTATGCCAGCTTTTAATAATATCTTGCCTTGGTTTTATTGCTTAAGTTAACCACGATAAAACCCCTATATGTCTATAATAAATCTTCTCAGTAATTAACTCGATTAAGTTTCAATCTTTACTCCTAAGGAGCAGACTCACTTCTGAAGTAAGTTTATCTACTTGAACATCTTCTATCGAAGCTTCTTGCCTTAGTATCTAGCAACTGATCGTTGCTCCTTAAGTTTGTTAAGATATTAAGGTGCAATAAGCATACTATGCCAATTGTCGTATAGCAAAGAATTTGAGAAAATTAAGTACTAGCAGATAAAAAATAATGCCAAGGCATTTTAAATTATTAAAAACCAATCATAAAATTAGCGTTCATCGCAAGCATCCCTCAACCAACTATAAAAGCTTAGTTCATGGTTAGAGGCTCCATCCACAAAATACTGTTGTATCTTAACATCACAATTCAAATAAAATTAAAACTAAGAGAATGGGCAAGAAGAAGATTCGTTGATACAGCCCTTCAATTGCTCTAGATTTCTCAGTCTTAGTTGATCGAGCCACGTCACCTCTCGGTTCACCAGTGTAGCCTCTATTTCGATCCCTCATGTGGTGGCTTAAACTCCTTTAAATAGGCTTGCGTGGAAACCCTAGGGTAAGCTTTGGAGTATGAATTTTGAATGCGCGAAAGGATAAGATGTGGTATCCTCTTACCCTGATTTGAATCCTAGAGCTAACGTGTACATGGTCCAATGGCTACTTTGACCGGTCATCGGACATCAATCCTTTAACAACCGAGCTTGGAATTGTTTGGTCCATCTATGTCAACTGCTAATTGGCAATTCTCTTGCTTCTTTTCCTACGATCTCTACCAACACCTCTTTGCCATGCCTTCCTGCATATGTCCTACATCAAAACCAGCAAAACAACCATTTACACTGGTAACAAAATAGCTCCTAACTCCTTATGCAAATGCATGAATTTTAACAACCAAATGCAAACATGTCGACTTAAAGGCAAGCAAAAGCATTGTAAAATAAGAATGAAAATCAGTACTTTTGAGGAGTTAACATTCTCTATCGAAGTTGATGTATTCCATTGGTCTAGAAGGTGATGCAAAATTAAATGCAATCTAGAAATTAGATGTGCCATAGAAAATTCAAACATTCATTTGGTTTGTGATGTTGCAGAGTTTACCAACTTTGGGTTTCCTAAGGGATAGGGGATACCATTAGTGGTCGAAGAGATAGATTGTCGTTGGTATGGGGATGGAGAGGAAGTTTTTTGAATTCGTGCATCGAAATCCAATGTTTTGATATGGTATATGTTTTTCAATGGTAGCATGTTGAGGTGGTTCGGGCTGCTTCTTTGGCTGATTTCTTGGAGTCTTGTTTACATAGTTTCTTCTCAAGGACAACTCAACTGTGGTGGTTGGCGAGATGCGCAACACTACTTTGGTCTATGTGGTTGGCAAGAAATGATATTTTATTTAACAAAAACGTATCCAGGTTGGTAAATTTTTTTCTTGGTTAAACTACGGTTGTTGTATTGGATTCGTGCATCAAAATCCAAGGTTTTGATATTTGAGGCCTCTTAGTGGGACTGTCAATGGTTATGTAAGAGCCAAGGTGGATATGGTTTGGCACGAATAGGTGTTAGTTGGTGTCTCCCACCGAATAAGTGTTGAAATTTAATGTCGATGGTTCTACGATGGGAAGCTGGGACTAGCGGGCTATGGGGGTGTGTTCTGAAATGACAAAGGAGAAATATTGGACTTGTTCTCGAGGCTGTTGGGAGTGCTTGACTTCAATACGGCTGAAGTACATGCGATATGTCAAGCTTTGCAAATGTTTTGCAAATTGAAATAGAGTGAGACTCCTTCGTTGATTGTGGAGTCAGATTCCATAGTGGCTGTATCATGGATTTTACATATAGATAGACGACCATGGAAGTTGTGGAGATGTTTTCAGCAAATTGACGAAGCATGTGCGTTGCTACCTTGTGTATGCTTTCACAATGTATATCGTGAAGAAAATAGTTTAGCGGATGCTTTGGCCAAGAGAGGTGTGGATTGACCTTCGTGGTTTCGAGTGATAGATTAATGTTTTTGTTTTATGTGTTATGACTTGGGCGTGATTGTGCATGTTTGGTCGTTTTGTCGAATTTTACTTTCGTTATTTTGTCTCTTTTGTACACTACCATGAGTATTCTTTTCCTCTATCTAGGATTAGGGTGATTTTTAATGAGGCTCGTGGTAGGGATGGCTTGTATGATTCATTAATTATCATACTATTTTGCCAATCAAAAACATGTGGAGGAAAACACACTGAATAGTTGGGCTACTTCTATAAAGTGTGAAGTTGATCATTTTCCCTTTTCCTATTTAGGTCTGCCACTCGGGAACAATCGAAACTCTATTGCTTTATGGAAACCATTTTTCGATAGAGTTGAAGCAAAATTAGATGGCCGGAAAGGAAAGCTTCTATCTTTTGCTGGTAGATTGACCCTCATGAAATCAGTTTTAAATAATTTATCGGTGTATTTTATGCCGTTGTTTTAGGTTCCTTCAACAGTTAATGATAAACTAAATAGGTTGATTGTCAGATTCTTGTGAGGATCCTCTAATAACAAATCCAAACACTAGATTAGATGGGACAATGTAGTAAAACCAAAAAAACTGGGTGGCTTGGGGTTTTTCGACATCAAGACACGCAGTAGATCACTTCTGAACAAATAGTTATGGAGGTATAGTAGCGAACAGGGCAGCTTATGGAGGCGAGTCATAGATGCTAAACATGGTTATGATCAGTATAGTCTGCTCCCTAAACAAAGCAACCGGAGGCATGATTCGTGGATTTGCAGAAGCATAACAAGCACCCTAACAAATCAGAACGACTATTTCAACGTGAATTTAAGGTTCAAATTGGGGGATGACAGATTAATCAACTTCTGGACAGATAATTGAACTGGTGAGGCTCCACTTATAAACTTGTTTCCTCGTATTTTTGCTTTAGCAATGATGAAGGAAAGGTGTGTGATTTTAGCTCAAAAGCAAATAATGTTTGGGAATGGAACATCCATCTATGCCGTAGATTGTTTGAATGGGAGATAGATCTGTGGAATGGTTTTCTCAATACCTTAAGTCTAGGTTCTAGGGGATTTGTGAGCCAAGATTGCTTGAGATGGACTGGCTCTTCCTTGGGCAGTTATTCACCCAAGGATTATTGTGTTGCATCGGCTTTAGCAGGGGCTTCGGATGAGGTGAAATGGAAATTGCTCTGGTCAGGTTTGGCACCTCCTGATGTCGAAAGATTCATGTGGAGAGCTGTACAAGAACGCATCCCTATAAAGTCGGAATTGATCAAACGATCAGTAAGCAACATAAATTCTCCCATTTGCGTACTCTGCTCTAAAGATATGGAGACTGTTAGCCACTTATTTTATCATTGTTCAGTTGCGTGGGAAATATGGAAAAGATGGTGCGGTTTATGGAATATTCGAGTGGTTGTGTTGGGAAACGCCGGTACAACCCATGAAGCAGCGAAAAATTATTCGGCGAAATCCCCAGTGATCCATGTACGAGGAATAAATTTGGGGTGAAAAGGGATGAAACAATACCTCAATTAAATCTAATAACTACATGGAAGCAGCGTTTCGAACTCTACGCAGTCCACTCGAATAAAACAAACAGTATTTTACTTCTCTAACTGTTAGAGAGGCTTTCAGCAATAGGCATATTTTTTGCTGCTAGACCTTATGCCTTTATATAGCATTCAAAACCCTAATCCTAATTAAATTCGGATTCATTAAATATACAATATATTTAACCGAATATAATTAAATATGTAGAATCTAATTCTACTTTAAATAGGTTTCTTTAGGGATCTTTCTATTTTAATAGTATTTGATAATTACAATAACTATCTAGTATTAAAATATATATGACCGAAATTATCTATAATTACAATACTTATAATAATTTTGGTTTTAATTAATTTCGTGTACAACAAGTTTGCACACAGGCTATCTAGTCGTATTTGTTCGTTTCAATCATAGGGTATGACCCTTGTAGGTTTATGTAACGTTAGCAATAATATCTAGAACAATTCTAAGATTATAAGCAATGAGTGACATCTAGCAATACATCAATGCTACCCAAGTTATAAGAAGTCGTGGTTCAACATAACCTCTTCGTGATTAACTCTTTTTCATGTATTACATCCTTTTGTCCTTTATATCTAGATTGGGCATAAGTCATGGAACAGCCACACTTGTATAGTCCATCTAATATTTATTGATATCTTGAGTAAACTACTATAAACGAATAACTATGATATCTCATATCAATTTATTCGAGCATGACCATGCATTTTTAGTCTCACTCAATCAAGTGGCATGTGATATTACTCGTATTATGTAGGAGGGACAAATCCTATCTTGATCAACCATATCTCGCTACATAGATTGTGACAAATCCAATATCAGTCTTTATAGTGTAGTCAGTTACGACACACGTTTGACTGTATCAAAATATATCACTCACAATGTTGAAATAATGATGATGTCAAGTCTGAGGATCATACATGTAGTTATAATTATGAGCAATGTTGTGACTGTCACATAATAATCAAAGAAACATACTCATAGTGGGTCAGTCCAGTATGTCGTTCTCTAACGCATACTTATGTATTGATTTTGACATCTCCATGTCAATGACAACGCTTTGTCATCGATCAACTACATATTAGTCTTAATGCATTATTGTTTTCCATGCCCACAATAATACTCAACTAAGGACATTTAAGAATAACCATATTATTCTAAGGAATTTATTATAATTTAGTTTATTTATTTATACACAGAATAATGGCTGAGATAATAATAATGGCTTTATATTAATAAACAAGATAAAATAAATGTTTTTTACAATCATCTTATGATTGGTTTTTGGGCATACTCCAACAATCTCCCACTAACACTAAGACCAATCACTCATGTATCTAATACCAATAGACTTAGTGTGACAATATGTTTCTGCTACGTCAGTGGCTTTGTCAGTGGAACGGCGATATTATCATCCATTGGTACTCTACATATTTCCACATCCCCTTGATCAATGATTTCTCGAATGAGATGGTAACGCCTAAGTATGTGTTTGGATCGTTGGTGAGATATGGGTTCTTTGCTTATATGATGGCTCCGTTGTTGTCCCAATGTAGATCTATATCATTTGATATGCTAGGCACAACCTCTAGTTCATATATGAACTTCTTGACCCAAACAACCTCTTTTGCAACATCGCTTGCTACAATATACTCAGCTGCTATTGTAGAATCTGCTATTGTATCTTACTTTGAACTTTTCCAGCTTACAGCACCTCCATTAAGGCAAAACACAAAACCTTATTGTGATCGAGAATCATCCTTATTGGTTCGGAAGCTTGCCTCAGTATAACCTTTTATACTTAGCACTTGTTCACCTCTATACATAAAGAATGTATCCTTAGTTCTTCTCGAGTACTTAAGGATATTTTTTATTGCAACCCAATAACCTTCACCAGGATCTACTTGGTGCCGACTTGTCATACTTATTGCATATGATACATCCGGACATGTACATAGCATTGCATATATGATAGATCCAATGGTCGAAGCATATGAAATCTTACTCATACGCTCTCTTTCTTGAGGTGTTAAAGGACACATTTCCTTCGAGAGTCAAATGCCATGTCTCATAGGTAAGAATCCCCTTTTAGAGTCTTCCATATTGAATCTTTTCAGTACTTTATCTATGTATATATTTTGACTTAGTCCTAGGAGTCATCTTGATCTATATCTATAAATCTTGACTCCTAATATGAATGTTGCTTCACCCAAGTCTTTCATAGAAAAACATTTTCCAAACCAAGTCTTTACAGACTGTAATGTAGGTATGTCGTTTCCCATTATTAGTATGTCGTCCACATACAATACCAAGAATGCGACAGTGCTCCCACTAGTTTTCTTGAAAACACATGGCTCATCTTCATTTTTGATAAAACCAAATTCTTTGATTTCATCATTAAAATAAAGACTTCGAGAAGCTTGCTTCAACCCATAAATGGATCTTTGTAGCTTGCGTACTTTTCAGGCATCTTTTGGATTGACAAAACCCTCAGGGTGTGTCATGTACACATCCTCATCTAATTTTCTATTAAGGAAAGCGGTTTTGACATCCATTTGCTAGATTTCATAATCATAAAATGCAGCTATCGCAAGCAATATTCGAATGGATTTGAACAAGTAATAGGGAAAAAGCTTCATCATAGTCTATACCATGAATCTGACAAAAACCCTAAGCGACTAATCACCCTTTATATGTTTGTACATTGCCGTCCATGTCAGTCTTCTTTTTGAAAACCCATTGGCACCCTATGGGCTTAATCCCTTCAAGTGGGTCAACCAAAGTCCACACTTGGTTTTCTGACATAGAATTCATCTCGGATATCATGGCTTTTAGACATTTCTCGAAGTCTAGGCTCACCACTACTTTCTGATAAGTCCTAGGCTCATCTTGATCCATGAGGAGAACATCACCATGCAATGTAACAAGAAATCTATATCTCTCAAGCGCATTGCGTTCTCTCATAGATCTCCGCAGTGGTTATGTTTCAAAAACTGTTGGATGTTCCTCAACTATTTGTGGAACTTGTTGTTCAATATCTGGTTCAATGATCTGTGGTTGATCTTGAAATTCCTCAAGTTCAATGTTTCTTGATGGGTGTCGAATTCGTCAAAAAATAATACCTACTTGTTCTTTTGATTTGTAGTAGCGACAAGTAGGGTCGATTCCACAAAGAGCGGTTAAGAAATTAAATTCACAAGTAAAGCAATTTAAGTAAAGGGGGAGTTTGTGGTTTGAGTTGAAGAAAGCAATTTAAGTAAGGAAGAATTTAATATAAATTGGAACTCTAGTCAAGGTAGAACTTGGAATATTAAATTAAGAATTTAGATCATTAACCCACAAAAGATAAATCAACATCAATCTCAAATAGCTTGGTTTTAGATTAGATGAATTCCACCAACTAACCCAATCTCTTCTAAGTTAGAAAATCAATTAAATACCATTAAAAGATTAACTCTTATTATCAAGATTAAATTCCTAGATACCACTAAAGAATTGAAATCTATCAAATAGCATTAATGATCTTAAGAGACCCAAAGCGCATATTCTTCCTAAGCACGAACTCGTTAACTTATTAAGAACATGAATTCATACCCTTAGAAATCGAACCCGAATTTCTTTACCACTTTTATCAAATACCATTGAATTGGTTGTAGCATATATTTAACAAAACATACACATGAAGATGAAACACAAAAGATATGGAAATACTTGAATAAAGATGAAGATAATTTGGGAATAAGAATTCTCACTAAAAACTTGAAATAATATCCTTGTAACTACACTTAACTAGAAAAAAGGGGAGTAAGTCACTCATGGTTGTTGGAGACGACACGAGAAGAGGGAGAGGGTTTCGACTACTTCTTCCTTTATTTCTCTTCACCCATTGATCTCTATTTATAGGGAAAATAAAGGGGAATACTTTACATCGAATGTAACAATCCTAAACAACTCTAATTATGGTAAAAGTAGAAGTCCACTTGTAGTAGGATTGCTTGTCCTCCAAGTCAAAAAGTTTGTCTTGCACCGTGACCATGCCTTATTTTACGAGTGCTACAGGTTTTGTGCAAAGGATTTCCCAATGACGCCAAAATGGTGTTTAAAATCAGCTTTTATGTATAAAACGTCGTTAAGGCCCAAAAACACCTGCAAAACCAAATAAAAACCAAATTAAGAGCTTTAAGATAGATTAATGTGCTAAAACATAGGATTTAATAAATGAAAAACATGCAAATTAATGACTTATCATATACCCCCACACTTAGATTATGCCTGTCCTCAAGCATATTGAAATTCAAGATCTAGGGTCCCATTGTTAATGAAGAAATGATAAGAGAAGTAATAAATCATGATTTGCAAATTAGCACAAGAAAATAATATCCCAATTAATTATCATGACGTCAAGATGGAATAAAATCAACCACCCTTACAAAAGATTCTCTCAATATCGCTCAAAGTGTTTAAGGGTCAACAACACTCAAGTCAAAGCATGAAAAGATACTTATCATAGGCTTGCAAATATATCACATCTCCACCACTAATTGGATTGAATTACAAGATCAAAAGGTCTTTGAATCTGGTTGTATCGGGGCTTAAGACAAGTTGTGATGAGAAAAACTTTTAGGCTTTTTGAATCGAAGAACTTCACACTCATTTTTCTTTTATTTTTGTTTTCTTTTGTATCAAGCTTTTGCAAAAATTTAATTTTTGGGAGAAACAAGGATTCAATCTTTTTCACACTTCATGTCTTTTCTTTTGAATTTTCTTTTTGAACAAACAAGATAATTTTCTTTTTGATTTATGTTCCTTGTTTTTCAAGATTTTCTCCCTTTTCTTTTTCTTGATTTTTCTCCTTTTTTTAGTAAGGAAAGTATGCAGTTCTTTAATTTCAGGAGCAAATTGGGGAAATCAATAAAAAGGAATTGGGCTTGTAATGTGGTTAATTTCCAAACAAAAGGCTTAGGCTCATAAGTGGTTCTCTAATGGTCATATTTACCAAGGTAGGCTTTTCTGGCTCAAGGTTCATACCTAGGTGCCTTAATCATCTCAAGTAATTTGATCCTATGAGGTCTCAACGTGCATAACATCGCAAGTTCTAGAAGTAATCTAATAATTCTTGACAACCACTCAATGAAGAGAAATATAAAGCGCAAAGATATATGCTTGTTAAGGCTCAAGTCTCACAAAGTGGTTTGTTGTGTCCAATTTTTATCCATCAAACTATCAAATCAATTAATATGAGAAACGATTTGCAAGTCTAACAAGATCTTATCAATCCTATTTTACTTCCCATATCAATCTCATCTTTACCTAGGGATCCAATTTTCTAAAAAAAATCCACATGTTAAGTTCAAGAAAAAATTTCATGTGAAAGTAATACTCAAATTCATCAAGTGGCATGTAATTTCACATAATTAAATCCCATGGTTCTAGCACAAATTTAGCACATCAAATTAACCCTTCACACTTAAACCTAACATTGTCCTCAATGTTCCCTAACCTACATACAGAAAATAAAAGTATACAAATAAAGAGTTAAGAAAGAAGAGTGCTCCCCCATGCGACATGCGTTGGTTTAGGGGGTGTAGGGGTATGGAGGGTCGAACTTCGTGTGCTCGAAGAATGCCCTTTGGTTCACCTCTACTCATTGCATCTGATATTCCAAGCGAGCTAGACGTTGCTCGGCGGTGATGGCTTGCGAAGAGGAGGCTTCCTCCGTGGTTCCATAAGGCGACTTCATGACAAAGTTCCCCCTTGCATCCTTATCGAGCATCTTCATTGTTTGTAAGCAATTGATGTCGATTGGTTCCATTTGTCTCACTACCTGCAGGTTAGTATTTGTGGCAAGCAAGCCGTCTTTGAAAGCTAAATGACAAATATAATAACCAAGGATCAAGGGCTTACTTTTCCGATTTTCTATGACACCAAGTTGTTGCACGAACCAATAGTCGAGGTTTACTTTTCTCCCCTTTACCATGCACCAAAGGAAGAAAAACTCAGCTTTGTTTAATATGATTGCCGAGTTCACTCTACCGGATAATGAATATGCTAGGAATCGATGGATGTTAGAGATGGTAAGAAATTACTTTCATGCAATTGGTTGGAGGGGTCTGCGTGCGGCTGCGGTTGCGAGTGCAAGAGGAGGAGGCATAAACCGACGACTGCTCGAGCTACTCTTTGATTGGCAGTGGCTGTTCAAGGTATCTTCCTCCATCCGTCCTTGCTTGACTCTTCGTTCTTGGCATGCTTGAATAATTTCTTGGTGAGATTTCCTTTGGTGTTTGGAAGATCCTTAAGAAAAGAGAAAGAGAAATCCTTTTTCTTGTAGAACAAGAACAAGGGTGATTTTTTGAACGAAGATAGTAGATGAAAAGTGAATAGGTTATATCTCTTTATAAAGAATCTCAAATTCTTGGAAAACAAGAAAGGTGAAAGATGGAAAGTTTTGATTGGATTGAAAGACTTAAATATGATAGAATTTTACATTAAGGAAAACCTTTCCCTCGTTTTTTCTAAATTTTCGGCACCTATCTTGTAGGAAGGGGAGCCAAAAATTTTCACCAATTTTTACTTTTCCCATCGGTGGTAAAAATTCCCTCAAAAAATTTTCATGAAATTTTCGCGGCGTGGGCACGCCTTATTCTTCAAGTGTTTCTATTTGGTTCAGTTTCAACGAGCGTGGGCACACCTTATTTCCAGAGTGTTTCTGTCCCCTATACCTAAGAAATAAAAATTACATTGATTAATAAAATTAAAATATATAAAAACTTAAACTAATGACATAATAATAATAATAATAATAATAATAATAATAATAATAATCATGGGTTGCCTCCCAAGAAGCGTCTTTCTTTAACGTCTTTGGCTAGATGTAACTCCCTTTAATCCTCATAGTGTGGTTCTTCCAACTCGGTCGTTTCTTCATTCCTCTCAACGAATCCTTCATAAAATGGTTTCAATCTATGTCTGTTTACCTTGAAGACCTTGTTGGTGTGCATGTCTTGTATCTCAACTGCACCATTAGCAAATATGTTAGTGACAATAAAAGGTCATTCCCACCTAGATTTTAGCTTTCTCGAAAATAATTTCAATCGAGATTTGTAAAGTAAAACTTTTTGCCCAATTTTGAAATTTTTCTAGAAATCATTTGATTATGGAAGGCCTTTGTTTTCTCCTTGTAGATAGTTGCATTGTTGTAGGCATCATTGCGAATTTCTTCAAGTTCTTGTAATTGCAACTTCCTATGTTCACCGGCTTCGTCGATCTTCATGTTGAATCGCTTGATTACCCAATAGGCTTGATGTTCCAATTCAACAGGTAGATGACATGCTCTTCCGTAGACAATCCGGTAAGGGGACATTCCTATGGAAGCTTTATAGACTGTCCAATATGCCACAAAGCATCATTGAGATGTAGACTCCAATCTCGACGTGTGGGTTTGACGGTCTTTTCTAATATGGAATTGATTTCTCTATTAGAGACTTCGGCTTGACTGTTGGTTTAAGGATGATACGCGGTCAAGACTCGGTGTACCACGTTGTACTTCTTTAGCAAGTTCTTCATGATTTTGTTGCAAAAATGTGTCCCTTGATCGCTTATGATGACCTTGGGTGTGCCAAATTTGGAAAAGATTTTAGTCCTGACAAAATCGACAACAACTTTTGAATCATCAGTTCGGATAGCTCTAGCTTCTACCCACTTCAATACATAATCGACGACCAAAAGTATTAGGTATTATCGAATGAGGAAGGAAAAGGACCCATAAAATCTATGCCCCAAACATCAAAGATTTCACAGAATAAAATTGGTGTTTGTGGCATTTGATTTCGGCGTCCTACATTACTTGTCTTTTGGCATTTCTCACAAGATTTGCAGAACATGTTTGTATCTCGAAATAAAGTGGGCCAATAAAATCCACTCCCTATTACCTTGTAAGCCGTCCTCTTTGCAGCGAAGTGTCCTCCAGAATTGTTGGTGTGGCATGTTGGTGTACGCATCGGCAGATTATTTGATCAGCCCTTATCTTCCATAGGTATAGATTGTCCCATATGTAATATTTGGCATCACTTTTTATTTTGTTTCTTTCTGCCCTAGACAAGTGATGTGGTAACGTCCTCGTCACTAGGTAATTTGCGATGTCGGTATACCATGGTATGATGTCCTTCAATGCTTGGAGGTGTTATTGGGTCGTATCACAATTAAGTTCTTTGATGGTTTCCTGCATTGGAGAGTTAGTAACATCTAAAGCAAACAATGAACATGCATTTTGATTGTATTTTATGGCATCATAGAAATTGAATTTTATTATTTTGCCATCAAATTCCATGTTAAGTACCACATCATGCACATTAATATTTGTTCTAGATGTTTCCAAGAATAGTCTTCATAACAAAATCAAATTATTCTAGACAAACCGTTTTCCTCCATATCTAAAACATAAGAATCAGCGGGAAATACAAGTCCATTGACTTGCACCAAAACATCCTCCAAGACTCCTTTCAGATAGACATTCGACCTATTGGCAAGCTGTATGATTACAACTGTATCTTTAAAAGGACCCATATTATTAGCACAATATATAGAATATGGCATAACATTAATTGATGCTCCTAAATCTAGCATGGCTTTTTCAACCTTAATGCTTCCGATTTGACAAGGGATAGTGAACATACTTGGATCTTTTCATTTTTCAGGGAGTTTCTATTTAAGTACGGCAGACACATTCTCACCCATTCTCACATTTTCATTACTATTCAACTTTCTCTTATTCGTGCATAATTCTTTGAGAAATTTTGCATAGTGAGGGATTTTTTTATAGCATCAATCAATGGAATATTTACCTTGACTTTACGGAATGTCTCAAGAATCTCCTTTTCTTGCTCCTCTTTCTTGGTCTTTGAGAACCTTTGAGAAAAAGGCTTGAACAACGATAGGCTGAGTTACCTTGCTTGTGTCGACATCTCTCTTCTCTTGTTTAGGCTTGTGCGATTTTCCATCCTTGTCGGGAAAAAGGGGTTTGCCAAAATTTTGTTGGTTAACTAGCCTTCCATTCTTTCTTTTTGGCGTCCTCCTTGGGTGAAGAATCCTGCAAATTCTTGGCACTTCTCAAAGTAATTGCATTCACGTTTTGTTCGGATTCACAATAGTTTGAGAAGGTAACTTGCCTCGAGATTCGGATTGACTAAGAGATGAGGCAATTTGACTTACTTGTGTTTCAATGTTTTTAATACTTGACCTCGTCTCTTGTTGGAATTGCTCGAGGTTGTGGGCAAGTTTGTATACGACATCCTCCAAGGGTGGTTTTGTTGATGAAGATGGTTGCTCATAACCTCCTTGTTGATTGTTCCTTTGCTTATAGCTCAAATTTGGATAGTCTTTCCAGCCTGGATTGTATGTATTTGAGTATGGATTGTATTGTACGTTTTTGGTCGTAAGGTCCTCCAATGGCATTGGTATCATCGGTACTCTCTTCTTGGAGCGTGGGGCACATATCGGTTGCATGATCTTGACTTGTGCAAATCCTAAATGCCTTGACTTGTTGTGCATTACCTAATGCCAATTTTTGAACAAGAGAAGTTAAATTCGAAATCTTATCTTCAAGGGAAAAATATTTACCTCATTCACATGTTGAGAGACGGTGTCATGTGTTGAACCGAATTGTTCAAAGTTCGCGGGCATAATGTTGATGAGGTCTTTGGCTTCGGTAAGAGTCTTGTTTCTGATTGCTCCTCCACTTGTGGCATCCATCATCCTTCTTTCCATGGGTAATAAACCCTTATAGAAATATTGGATGACTAGTTGGTCAGACACTACATGTTGCGGACAGCTTGTACAAAGTTGTTTGAACTATTTCCAATAGTCATGAAGCATCTCAGAATCTTTTTTTCCGAGCTCCACAAATTTCTTTTCTAATGTTGGTGGCTCTTGAGGCTGGAAAATATTTTTCGAAGAAAAGCCTTGCCATGTCCGTCCATGTTTCGACCGATCCGGATGGTATGTAATATAACCAATCTTTCGCATGATCGGCTAGAGAGAATGGAAAAGCCCGTAGCTTGACTTGAGCACACCACATGGAATTCCTTCAAGTGTTTGTATGGATTCTTATTCTCGCGTCCCTTAAAAGTAGGAAGATGATGTATTAGTCCATACTTTAATTCGAATGGTACCTCAGGATCTTGGTAATCGATGCATAGTGGTTGTGTGGCCATTTCAGGTGCAGCGAGTTCTCGAAGAGTTTGTTCAGCTATGTCGTCAGTTTCAAGGGGTATTTCGATTTTAGTGCTCTCCAAGTTGGCCTCTTGTGTTGTTGATTGTTCGCCTTGCTTCGCTTCCTTCCTTAGTCGCCTTTCAATTTTGTTGATATTAAGATCGAACAAATAAATCTTATCCGTACGAGAAGAATAAAGCATAAAAGTAGAAAAAGAAAATGAAAAGAAAATAAACTAAACTAAACTAAACTAAATAAAAGGTGAACTTAGCTTCTTGACATCACTCCCCGGCAAGGGCGCCAGTTTTTTTATGTGTGTCAAATTCGTCAAAAATAATACCCACTTGTTCTTTGGATTTGTAGTAGCGGCAAGTAGGGTCGATTCCACAAAGAGCGGTTAAGAAATTAAATTCATAAGTAAAGCAATTTAAGTAAAAGGGGGAGTTTGTGGTTTGAATTGAAGAAAGCAATTGAAGTAAGGAAGAATTCAATATAAATTGGAACTTTAGTCAAGGTAGAACTTGGAAAATTAAATCAAGAATTTAGATCATTGACCCACAAAAGGTAAATCAACATCAATCTCAAATACCTTGGTTTTAGATTAGATGAATACCACCAAATAACCCAATCTCTTCTAAGTTAGAAAATCAATTAAATACCATTAAAAGATCAACTCTTATTATCAAGATTAAATTCCTAGATACCACTAAAGAATTACAATCTATCAAATAGCATTAATGATCTCAAGAGACCCAAAGCGCATATTCTTCCTAAGCACAAACCAGTTAACTTATTAAGAACGTGAATTCATACCTTTAGAAATCGAACCCAAATTTCTTTACCACTTGTATCAAATACCGTTGAATTGGTTGTAGAATATATTTAACCAAACATACACATGAAGATGAAGCACAAAAGATATGAAAATACTTGAATAAAGATGAAGATAATTTGGGAACAAGAAATCTCACTAAAAACTTGAAATAATATCCTTGTAACTACACTTAACTAGAAAAAAGGGAGTTAGCCACTCATGGTGGTTGGCGGCGACACAAGAAGAGGGAGAAGGTTTTGGCTACTTTATCATTTATTTCTCTTCACCCTTTGATCTCTATTTATAGGGAAAATAAAGGGGAATACTTTACATTAAATGCAACAATCCTAAACAACTCTAATTATGGTAAAAGTAGAAGTTCACTTGTAGTAGGATTGCTAGTCCTCCAAGTCAAAATGTCTGTTTTGTGCCATGCCCATGCCTTATTTTGCGAGTGCTACTGGTTTTGCACGAATGATTTCCTAATGACGCCAAAATGGTGTTAAAACTCGGGTTTTACGTATAAAACGTCATTAAGGCCTAAAAAACCTGCAAAACCAAATAGGAGCCGAGTTAAGGGCTTTAAGATAGATTAATGTGCTAAAACATAGGATTTAATATATGAAAAACATGCAAATTAATGACTTGTCATTTCTCCTACTTCCCTTTTTGAAAATAAATTCTCTCTCGAGGAAGACTCATGCTCGAGCAACAAACACTTTGTTCTTAGATGGATTGAAGAAATAATATCCTTTAGTTTCTTTAGAATATCCCACAAAATTACACTTAGGAGATTTAGGTTCGAGTTTTGTAGACATCTGATGTTTAACATAAACTTTGCATCCTAAAATTTTCATAAAAGACATACTAGGACGCTGCCCAGTCCATATCTCATATAGTGTCTTTTGAACTGATTTAGATGGAACACGATTTAGTGTGAAAGCAGCTGTCTCTAGCGCATGTCTCAAAAAGAAGTTGGAAGACCAGCATGACTCATCATTAACAGAACCATGTCTAACAATGTTTGATTTCTCCTTTCAGAGACTCCATTATGTTGTAGAGTTCCAGAAGGTATAAATTGTGAGACAATCCCACATTCTTTATGAAGGTCATCAAACTCTAGGCTTAAGTATTCTCCTCCTCGATCTGATCAAAGAGCTTTAATCCTTTTTCCTAGTTGGTTTTGTACTTCATTCTTAAATTCCTTAAACGTTTCAAGAGCTTCAGATTTATGATGCATTAGGTAAATATACCCATATCTACTGAAGTCATCGGTGAAAGTAATGAAGTACTAAAAACCTCTTCTGGCTTGTGTGTTCATCGGTCCACATACATCACTATGTATTAGGCCTAATAAATCACTTGCTCGCTCGTTTTTACCGTTAAAAGAAGACTTGGTCATTTTTTCTAGTAAGCAAGGCTCACATATATCAAATTGTTCGAAAACAAAAGAATCCAAAAATCCATCTTTATGAAATTTTGATATGCGTTTCTCACTTATATGACCCAAGCGATAATGCCAAAGATAAGTTTGATTAGAGTCATTTGTTTTTGATCTTTTAGTATTTATGTTGTATATAGAATTGTCTTGATCCAAAATATATATGTCATTCATTAAATGTGCCGCACCATAAAAAACATTATTGAGATAAAAGGAACAACTAATATTCTTAATAATAATCTCAAAATCAATCTTGTCCAAACAAAAAATTAAATTAATGTTTTTTTTCAAACTAGGTACGAAATAACAATCTTGTAAATCTAAATCAAGTCCACTAGGTAATGACAAAGTATATGTCCCTATAGCTAATGCAACAACTTTTGCTCCATTTATCACTCGTAGGTCCACATCTCCTTTTGCCAATTTTCTACTCCTTTTTAGTCCCTTTATAGAAGTACAAATGTGAGAACCACAACCGGTATCTAATACCCAAGAAGTAGATATTGATATAATATCAATAACATAAATACCTAATCCAGACTATCCATTTTCTCTTGCTTTCTTGATATCCTCAAGATAGACAGGGCAGTTTCTCTTCCAATGTCCAGCATTGTTGCAATGGAAACACTTTCCTTATTTTGCAACTCCTCATTTGGGTTCAATACAGCCTTTCCTTTGTTGGGCTTTGGCTTTGCCTTGGCGTTGCGCTTTCTTTTTTTGTTATCCTTTCGAACCATCAGAATAGGCTTGCACCCAACCTTTTTCATGTTGTTCTCTGTTGTTCTTAATAGACCAAGTAACTGTGGCAATGATTTGTTAATTTCATTCATATTGAAATTAAGAACAAACCGATTAAAACTATCTGACAACGATTGTAAGTTAACATCAGTACCTAATTCAACACTTAGAGGGAAGCCCAATTTTTCCAGGGTTTGAATATACCCTATCATTTTGAGAACATGAGTTCCCACTAGAGTTCCCTCCACCATCTTGCATTGAAACAAAGCCTTAGAGGTCTCATACCTCTCTTGACAAGCTTGCCCCTCATATAATTCTTTGAGATTTTTAACCATCTCATAGGGAACCATGTCCTCATGTTGCTTCTAAAGCTCATGGGTCATGATCGCAAGCATCAAACATCTGACATCTACCATGTCATTTGAGTATTTTTTAAAAGCTTCCAATTCACCTATGGAAGCATTATTTGCTGGTTTTTCAGGGATGGTTTCTTCGATGTATTATAGTTTTTGCTCTTGTTTAAGGATAATCCTCAAGTTGCGAAACGAGTCAAGGAAGTTCAAGTCATTCAATTTGTCCTTCACAAGGAAGGATCGCAATGATAACAAGTTTGTGTTAGCCATAACAAACCTACAACAATAGAATATAATTTATGAGTACGTTTTATCATGTTTGTAAATGCAAAATAACATTCACACTATTAATAGCCCTCAAAATTTGAATAACTTTCTATAAAGTATTTCTAGTAGGCAAGGATCCACATTTCATTTCATTCTAAGTTAGCTCTGGCTTTACTCCTATAATTCAATTATTTAGGTAAGCAACACTTGCTAATTACATCTCATGTAACTCCTATATTTGGTGAACAACCATCGTTCTTAATCATCTCATGATTATCCAAAATATTAGCCTTTAGGTTTCTAATCTCATTAGGACAATCTAGTTTAACCAATTTTACAACCAGTGAATATCACTTGTTTATTCTTCGCGTTTAACCAAGATAGGTATGAGTATTTCGCTTTAGCAGAACCTACACAGTACCGATCGAGGTTTTTAACGATGGCAAATATTGGATGGCTATTAATTAAATATAGAGGGCTTTGTAAAATTAATCTCACCATTCAACTATGACCTAATCAGTTACCATCATGCCAATAAACATACATTGTATCACATACATTTAAAGTAATAAATATAAATGCAATGGTTATAGCCCAAATCCTGAAGTGGCTCGTCCCAAGCCAATGGGAGAACCATACTATCCTAAGGATAAAATCACTTTTCAAGCATCTTTCTGTCGGCCCATCCTTTTGTTTCGATGGTCTATGCTTCTTCGTACAGATTACAATTTTAGAAACTCATTTTTTATACGAGGGAGTAAGATGAGAAGAGAATTACAATAGAAGTAGAGAGAGGCACGACACGCAGGCCGTATTTAAAAATTACATCCTTTGTAAATAAACTAAATGGACTTATGGGGCTATAACCATGCATTCTCAAACACCGTGCATATCAACCAAAACATACACATGTTTTATCTTATTTATTAAAATTACTAAAACTGTTCCTATGACCTTTGTTGCCTACGCGGTCCGACAAACCTTTGTTTATTAAAATTTTTAAATTTAGCGCTTCGATTACTATAGAAAAACCTCATGATTTGATAACTCTTATCAACAGATTCGTGCTTTTAATATTTTCAATTCCCGAAGGTTTTTCATACTGGAATAACTATTATTCTTGTGCATAACTCAATCAGCACAGATAATCAAATTATCGACATGTTAACAATTAACACGGAACATACTAAAATTAATGACTACAGTTTCTATGATTAACACTTGACCATCGATTAACATGATTAACAATTTAATCGTGATTGATTTGATTTGATTAACAACGTATATTCGTCAGAAAATCGAAAGCTAAAACATGCATCTCATAAAATCGCATCACTGAAGTGTTTAACCTGAATCCGTATCTCACAAGTGGCTCTGATACCATTGTTGGGAAACACCGGTACACCCTTATGGCACAACGAAAAATTATTCGGCTAATTCCCTAGCGATCCATGTATGAGGAACTAATTTGGGGTGAAAAGGGATGAAACGATACCTCAATTAAATCTGATAACTACAAGGCCGTAGGAGAATCTGATTCTTCCAGTCAAGATGTCGAGTCCAAGTCGTCATAGCAACGTTACAACCTCTACGTAGTTCACCCAAATAAAAGGAACAATATTTTAGTTCTCTAACTATTAGAGAGGTTTTCATCAATAGGCATATTTTTAGCTGATAGACTTTTTGTCTTTATATAGCATTCAAAACCCTAATCCTAATTAAATTCAGATTTATTAAATATACAATATATTTAACCGAATATAATTAAACATATAGAATCTAATTCTACTTTAATTAGGTTTCATTAAGGATATTTCTTTTTAATAGTATTTGATAATTACAATAATTATCTAGTATCAAAATATATATGACCGAAATTATCTATAATTACAATAATTATAATAATTTTGGTTTTAACTAATTTCGTGTACAACAAGTTTGCACACATGCTATCTAGTTGATATTTGTTCGTTTCAATCATAGGGTGTGACCCTTGTAGGTTCATGTAATGTTAGCAATAATATCTAGAACAATTCTAAGATTATAAGAAATGAGTGGCATCTAGCAATACATCATTGCTACCTAAGTTACAGGAAGTCGTGGTTCGACATAACCTCTTCGTGATTAACTCTTTTTCATGTATTACATCCTTTTGTCCTTTATATCTATATTGGACACAAGTCATGGAACAGTCACACTTGTATAGTCCATCTAATATTTCTTGATATCTTGAATAAAATACTATAAACGAATAATTCTCATATCAATTTATTCGAGCATGGCCATGCATTTCTAGTCTCACTCAATCAAGTGGCCTGTGATATTACTCCTATATGTATGAGGAACAAATCCTATCTTGATCAACCATATCCCGCTACATATATTGTGACAAATCTAATATCAGTCTTTATAGTGTAGTCAGTTACGAACACACGTTTGACTGTATCAAAATATGTCACTCGCAATGTTGAAATAATGATGATTTCAAGTCTGAAGATCATACATGTAGTTATTACTATGAGCAATGTTGTGATTGTCACATAATAATCCAAGAATGTAGTTATTACTATGAGCAATGTTGTGATTGTCACATAATAATCCAAGAAACATGCTCATAGCGGGTCAGTCCTGTATGTTGTTCTCTAACACATACTTATGTATTGATTTTGACATCTCCATGTCAATAACAACACTTTGTCATCAATCAACTACATATTAGTCTTAATGTATTATTATTGTCCATGCCCGCAATAATACTCGATTAAGGACTTTTAAGATTAATCATATTATTCTAAGGACTTTATTATAATTCAGTTTATTTATTTATGCGCAGAATAGTGACTGAGATAATAATAATAATGGCTTTATATTAATAAACATGATAAAATAAATATATTTTTTACAATAATCTTATGAATGGTCGTTGGGCATACTCCAATAGGTTATCCCGGCTTCATTAAAGAATTTCCTATTATGTTGGGTCCATCTCGCTATCAAGCCTTCCTTACGTCTTTTATGGCATCTGGCTTTTTATGGCATAGTGTGGTCTATTTGGCTGTACCGAAATGAAATCATTTTCAATGGAAAGCATTGTGAACGTGATCGGTTATTTAATCTCGTGTTATTAAGAATTGGCTTTTGGTGTAAAAGCTTATGGCCCTAGTCATTTGTGTCCATCGCTGATTTTATAAGGTGCCCGTCGGCCTCTTCTTTACAATCTTCACTTATTCGAAGACCACCTGCGGCGATTAAAGGAGGGTTCGAAAGTGCAGGCATTGGAGGTATCCTATGTGATCATCGGGGGAAACAGTTCATGTCATTTTCCAAATCTATCGGGATGTCTGACCGAACTGGCGCTGAAATATGTACAATAGGATAGGCTCTACAAATGTTCTCTGAATCTAGCTGGTCAAAGAGGTTTAAGCTAGTGATGAATCTGAAGCCTCCTTGCGGTAAGCTGGATTCAAAACCCTACGGCTTCTCCCTTAGTTTCGCTACTGGAATTTACTCATGTTTATCCTATCTAGCTCAATCTTCCTGGAAAATTTGTTTTGCTTTTCGAGAGAATAATTGTGTAGCGCATAGACTAGCTCGCGAGGGTATCGACAGAAGTTCAAGTGCTGAATTCCTGTGCTGAATAGAGTGTTTATGCTTCAGTTTCTTTTGTACTGTGTCGGTTGGATATAAAGGTGTGATATCGAGTAATGGAATGGTGGTGAGGTCAGGATATGTATTGTGTACTCGAGTTTCCTAGTCAAGCAAGGTCAATGAGGTTCGCAAGAAGTTCTTAATATAAGCTTCTGTAGCAGTTAAAAACAGTGATGCGCAGCACTCTTTTCCCTTCACGTAATCTTAGGCAGGTTTTTTAACGAGGCTACCATCACTGTTTTATAGTTGTATGTTTTCATTGATAATAAACATACCTCTACCCTTATAAAAAAAGAGCATGGTTTTTAATTAGAGACATATTGACGTTAAAAAACCAACCTATATTGTGTAAATATGTTTGAGCGTTTAGAGCTATCTTATATTGGTGTAATTATGTTTTAGAGAGTAGAAAAACTTACTCTAGCGGAATTAAGCATCGGTTAGTGAAAATTATTTTGCAAGAAAACATGAATTTTATATTTCAAAACTGATTTGGAGTTTTAGAATTTTTCAAATAAATTACGAAATCTAAATCATTTTAGGTTTCAAGTAATCAAATCAGTTACAACTTGTCGCAAACAAAAAAGCGAAGAAGAATTTAAGTTTCTAGATTTCAACGAAAAGAGCTTTTTCAAATGAATGAGTTACACAAATAGAAAAAATACTTTAGAAGTAAACATGTTTATTTAAGAACTAAAAAGTATTTTACTACTTTTAAATTTTAGTCAAATCAAATTAAATAGTACTCTTTCCGTCTCGATTAAACTGTCACATAGTGACTTTCACAAAGATTTAGGAAGAAAAATTTTTGGTAAGAGATATAATGTAAAAAAATTCAAACGACAATTTTACCCTTAAAAAGTTAATTTTGCTTTTTGGGAAATTAAAACAAAGGGTAAAAAAAGAAATATGGTGTAAATAGTTGTTGATTTTTTTTAAAGTGGCAATTTAGGTGTGACAATTATAGAACACAAAAATAACAATTTTATTAGGACATAAAAATAATTATTTTTAAAATTTTAATCAAATTTTTGGTTAAATTATTTATTTTTGTAGGTTCAAGATTTTGAAATTTTGGTCTCTTATATGGTATGCTCCATTTGTATACTCTCCAAATGAATTTCAATCCGGTTTCGAGGAAGGCAACGATGGCGAAGAAGGTACGGGCAAGGGAGCAGGCAGAGGTGGAGATAGAGGAAGAGGTTAAAAAGAACCTCAAGCAGGTGAACATAAAAATGACCAAAAAGGGGTTAATGGGAAGAATGATTGGTTCAAATATTGTTTTTTATTTTCTTTAAATAAATATTTTATTTTAAAATTTGTTTTAAAATTTAAGTGTGAAATGAAAAATCAATAAACATGGAGGACTAATCTTGTTATTGTATTATAAGTAAATGAATTTTTTTTTAATTTTAAAAAATGTCACATGTCATTTTTTGACTAGTCCAAAGTGTCCACGTCATCTTTTGTAACGAAAGTGAGTAAAGTGGTTGACGGCGAGATAGTCTATATATTAAAATGAGAATGAAAAACTAAATGCCTGATATTGAAAAATAAAGTATACCTCATGTCCTAAAATGACATTTAACCCTATTTTATTTTATATTGCACTTGAATTTAAGTAAATAATAACTTAATTGTTGAATTTACATAAAAGAATTAAATATAATTAAATATTCTCTAAAAAACAAAATTAAATATTAATTAAGAGAATAGCAAGCACATTTGACAAGGTTGGTCAAGCTGCTCATCTTTGTTCTCTCATATTCCCTTAAGTCATGAGTTCTACACTCACTAGAAACACCGCCTTCCTTCCCATAGAGTCCCCATTCCTCTCCCTTTTAGGTAGGATTAGGATTAGAATTAGGATTTATCAAATATATATATATTAATTGAGAGAAAAATGAAATAGAAAGAGAAAGCCAGAGAATGATAGAAGTTTAAGTGAGATCAGTTAGTCTTAATTAATTATCTGTTATGAAATTCCCTCAAATATAAGTAGAAAATCTTTTTTTTCGAAATAATAACAATTCTAAAGCCTTCAAAATCAATACTTTATGGATTCCACTGTTATGTAATTTTTTAATTGAAATCGGTTAGTTTTATTGAACGAGGATATATCCAAAATTACAATGAAAGTATATATTCAAGTAAACAAAAACACATAATTTGAACATATTCCTACAACCATTGAAATAAGAAACTAGCGTCTCGAGATTATAATTGGACCATACAAGAAAAAGGTAAAAACTCAATCCAAAGACTCGAAACAAAGATAGATACAAACATCACCAAATATCGACGATGAAAGATAAAACCATCAACAAACAATATAAAAATGCATATTACAATAAGGCATATTGACAACACGGTCATTACCACAACTCAATCGCAAACAAGAAACGGTGATTGCATAGCAATATCTCATGAAACCTAAAGGTGGTTAACGGCAACCGCCGCCAAGAAGCTACTCACACATCCATAGGGAATCTCACGCCAATCAAGGTGAACAAATTTAGAATTTCTTTGTTGTTAACATCATGAATGATAGATAATATTATTTGGAGGGATAAACTACAAACTATGAGCGGGGAGAGTCGACAACCGTGTTTCACTCTTTTGTGTCAAATTTGTTGGAAAAATTACATTGGCAAGGTTTATGGTTTGCTTTTGGGCATCATGGCACTGTCGTGGATGCGTTCATCCCTGCTAAGAAGGGGCGAAATGGTTCACGCTTTGGTTTTGTGCGAATGAAGAGTAAAGCATATGTGTGGTGTGCCATAGATAGGTTAAATGATATTTGATTATAGGGTTATCGATTAGGGGTGTCGTTTGTCAAACATAATGCCCGATCGTCTTTTGGAGAAGAAAGGATGGTCAAAAGACGAGAGTAAGTATAGAGGTGGATCCTAATGATGGTGCGATGGTAAGAAATAATGATATTACAATTGTTTTGCAAACTAGAGAGGTGGAAAGGATAGTTGATGATAGGAAAATCTCAATTCTTCATAATTGTTTGATCAGATGGTGCGATGAATTTAGGTATTTGGGTGCCATTGATTGTGGTATGGCTGATGCAAGATTGCAAGGCTATTCGCTGATGCGTGTTTCAGGTAACCAGATTATGTTGATGTTTGAGGAATTCGCGAAGAGGGAGGAAATATGTGCTTCTATAATGATGTCGAATTGGTTTGCGAAAATTAAGTCATGGTCAGCAAAATCGGGATTTATTAACCGGCGTGTATGGCTTGCAGCCTTTGGAGTGCTGATTCATGCTTGGACGAAAGAAATGTTTCAGAATGTGGCCTCAGCATGGGGATGTTTAGTGGAGGTGGATGATAGTGTTAGCGATCCAAAGAGTTTCGAGAGAGATTGTGTATAACCCCTTGACCCGGTCTAGCCGCCAGTCCGAATTAAGGAAGCTGTATTATGTTTGCCGAAGCAAACCGGAGAATTACATAAAACCCGATCCTTTTTTTTCTTTTTATCTTATCTAGATGCCAATTATTACCCGTATATGTTCATGGAGATTATATGTGTAACCCCAACTCAATCGGGCATCAATTTGACATCCAATTGACCAACCTTGCAATTTAGGGACCAAATTACAAAACAGAGATTTCCTGGATTAAAGCTCACTTTTAGGTTACCAACCTTCAATTAGTCAGGTTCCAATCTTCCATTTCAAATTTAGCTCAAAATCTACCATATATAATTGCATCGGCGTGAATTAGGGACTAAAAAGCAAAGGAAGCAAAGCTGCCCAAAAGTGACATTTACATGAGAAACGGTCATCCGTATCGGAACAGGTAAGCCCGTACCGATACGGTTTGAATCATCCTATTTCGATACACCACCAAACCGTATCGATACGCCTAACTAAATTAACGAACTTTTGAAATATTTTAAATTGTACCGATACGGTTCCTCAGGTGTTTCGATACGCAGGTTTGAGTTGCAAAAATGAATTCCAGAGGCTAAAACTCGTATCGAAACGCCCATCCCCGTACCGGTACGTCAGGCCAAAATTGCCTAGGCGTATCGAAACACTCAATACCTGTACCAATCCCACAAGCCTGATTTTGCCTAGCCGTATCGATACGTCCCCCACGTATCGATACGTCTGGGCCTGTAATGTCACATTTTGCTGGTTTTTCGTCACAAAATCATACTCTAACCAACCTAACATGCTTTAAACACAATACCAACATGCAAAACATAACTCAAGCCAACTAGCAACACAATTTTAACAACACAACAAGACTTCATGCTTCAAAAGGAAATCTATAGGCATCCATCCTAATTTTGCATCCAAGCATCATACCAAAAGATAAAACAACACCAAAATCAACCCTTAAACGCCATTTACAACCCAAGAGCAACCAAAATGACATGCTCAAACAGGGAGTTCAACATAACATCTCCCAAAACCAAAAACAAGTACCTCATTACCCTTATTCATTATAGTCTAATCTTTAACATACTTTAGAAACAAGTCTTGCCAAGATCCCCTTGCTTCTTGCTGCCTTCTAGGACTTCAATTATCTGCATTGATGGACAATGAGAGCGTAAGCACACTAGGCTTAGTGAGGAATGCTCAAAAACAAACACCATCAATGCATTTGAAACCATTTGCTTAAAATCATCCTTTAAATCATCATCATGCCTCTTTAAAAACATGCACTTTACATCATACTAAACCATATGCTACATGTATCATTAACCAACAGCAAGTCACATTGCTAACCCTCCACTTAAGCCTTCCCATGCATTACTACCAAATGCAAAGCTTAAGGAGAAACATGTATAAATCACATTATACAACATAAAGCATTTCAATGATACATTAACAATTATATTGGCTTTCAAGTGATCATTTAACCAGTTCATTAACAAAAGAGTTCATCGGATACACGGATTCAACAAGTGTTAACCCAACACTTCAAGCCATCTCAACCGGAATAGCGATACAATCACAATCGCGGTACAATAACAACCGGGTACATTCTCAACCCACAGGGATACCAATCCCTCACATCGGTTAGATGCTTAACTCACTAACGAGAGTATTCGGTACCATTAAACCCATCTACTGTTAGGGTACTCAGATGGAGTATTCGGTACACAATATAAACCCATCAACATCCAAGGCGACTTATTTACAGTGCACGCAATCCTATGGCCGACCAACTATATCCGATAACAATTTTAAAACCACATCACTTGCCAATATAATTAACCAATTAACATTTACCTCACTGTATTTAACAAGCATTAAACCATGCCATTTCCAAAGCAACAACCATGCTTTAAAACACAAGTATAAAACATACTTACAAGGATCACTTACCATGTGCATCCTTCAGCATTTCATGCTTAAAAACAGTATATCGAATACTTTAAAACATGCTTTAACAGTATGTAACATGTAATTAAAACAAGTGCATAAAACCATTTCAAACTAGCACGACAGAGAGAGTAAAACCATTTTATACTTACTTTCGAGTCTAGGTAAGCATTTCAAGCTCTACCTTAACTCCCAAAACTCTGTTCCCAAAACATCAAAATGCTTTAAACAACATTTTCACTCACCGATACGCGAAACTTTGATTCGCCGACGCAAAAACAAGCATCTGAAGCCTCATACGCTTCTCCAATCACTTCCGGATCAACCTCCCCTGTTTTTACCACACAACAACAGAGGATTAATGCATCATAATGCATTCTAAACACAGCAACATAATCCTTCTCGGATTTCCACAAAATCCTCACAATTAACCCTCCACAACAACCGAAAACATAACCAAAACACTTCGATTCACAACCCAGCCAACATCTATCAACCTAGCATCATTTCCAACATCAAAACATCTAAAAACAGATCCAAAAAAGCTACTACTTCCAGCAACCTTACAACCACAAAAACACCACAAAACCTCAAAACTAACAACCTAAACAAATAGAGATTCTTATGTTTCGGGATTCCATTAATAAAAATCACTTATAAAAATTATTAAACATCCAAAATATAAACCAAATCACCCTTACTTACTGGAAATCATATCCAATTCGCGAATCAACTCATTTTCCTCAAAGAACTCATTAAATCATTAAAAATCATCAAAATTAGATTAGAAACACAAAAAACAAGGATCAAATGCTTGGGAATTTCAATAAAGAACCATACAATAGAGGAGATCCCGTACCTTACCCCTATTGTGAAGTTTCTCCCTCAATTGATTTGTAAAAAGCTAAGAAAACACAAGATTGATGTAAGCTTTTGTATAAACAATCTTTATAAAACAATTTGAAACAATAAAATCAAGTTAAAAACCACCTCACCTCTGGAAATTTGATGAAATCTGAGTGTTTGGCTGAAGAGATAATGGAGAGGAAAAAGTTGAGAGAAAATGATGTGATTTTTGTTTTAAAAAAGATAACTAATTTTTTAACAAAATCCACTTTAATTATTAATTAAATCACATGTTAAAATCTGTTAAATTAAGGGAGAAATCATCAGAAACCAATTGGTACAATAGCTCCTTAAAGATTCTAAGTATTTGACCCTTTTCATTTTAGTCACTAGAAAATCCCAGTTTTCAAAAACTTTCATTTTGGTCACTAACCAAATTGTCCATCTTCCAAAACTCATTTTCAAAATTAATTCCACCATTATTAAGTAATTAATTAATAATGATTTTTAAGCATTTTTCCATAATTTTCCCACACCAAAAATATACGATCCTGAAACCGACTCGAATCTCTACTCCGGTCTACTAGACTGTCTAAATAATGCACTAAACTACTAGGCCCAAAAATCGGGGCGTTACATTGTGTGTAGGTAATTTTGTCATCATTGTCGAGAATTGAGGATGACATGATTCTATGTGCTGATGGTGAGGATATAAAATTGAGGTGAGGGAGTCAGACATGATCATTTTGCCTAACCTTCATTGTAATTGCAAAATTGAGGAGGCTGGGAGTTTACATTCTGATTTGGGTGACAATAAGGAACATGATATTATTGCGATTAGTGAAAGAGGTGTTGGGTTGGGGATGATGATGTGCAAGTGCATTGTGCGAGGAATGAGGGAGGTGACTAGTTTATAGATGGATGCCAGCACTGGTTCAGTGATATTGAGGATTGCCCAAGTATGGGGAAAGGTAAGGAAGTAATGTGATGTCGAATAAGCACCAAGTGATGATTTGGAATGATAGTGTTCTTAGTGGTATAGGTGAAAAGGAGCATTGTGCAGTGGTATACTCGGACGAGTGAAGGGTTGCTCAAAACATATAAAGAAGAGAGATCATGGCCGATCAAAGTCAAAAAAGTGTAAGGTGTTTACTTATTTGGTTTTCTGATTTTGGGCATTTTGTTAGCTCGGGAAGGGCCTGTATGCATATGGTATTGATTTGCGGGTTCATGAGGTGAGATGATTTGCTGCTGGTTGTACTGTGAAAGAAGGGGTGGAGCAGGTTCGGGAGCTGATTTTCTTAAGCTAGTTCGGTATATCGGTGGGTGTATGTAATGTCTGTACATGCCAGGGGATGTTGTGTTGATACTGGTTGGTGTTATTTATGCGATGCCTGGCTTAATTAGGATTTGTTTATTTACCTGTTTGTGGATGATGTTTTGGGGTTCTGTTTTGAGTTGTTTTGTGGTGCCTTGCTTCGATTCTAGGCGTTGTTTTCCTCTATTACATGATCATGTTGAATTCTTTTCCTACATTTAGGATTATGGAGTTTTTAATGAGGCATGTGATCATGATATAGTATGTATTGTGTCCTTTTAATAAAATCATACTACTTTGCCGATAAAAAAAAGAAATGGTGATTGGGAGCGTGTATCCAAATCCAAATTGAGAGTTCAAAACAAAGAGATCAATAGAATAACCAAAAGAGTGTCATCTTGATTGGTCATAGCGACGTCAAATCCAACCTTGGTAGAAAACAAAACAGAAAAATGATTAAATGACCAATAAAAAAAGAAAAGTGTGTCGAAAGACAGAAGAAAACGTACAAAAAGGTAGAGTAAAATGTGTCACAGGAGCTGATTTAATTATTCAAAACTAAAAAAAATAAAATAAGACAAAAGATAAGAAATAGGAAAGAAAAAGAAACGATAAATTCGGCGGTCGACGACTAGCATCAAAACTGTTATCATCATCGACAAACAAAAAACAATAAAAACCCAAGGAAGAAGAAGACTATATAAATATGTTGTCAAATGTTTTTATCATTTGAATTTTTACTTATGAATATTTTTATTTAACTATAGCAATTAAATTTTAAAAAAATAATATTTATTTTAGTATTAATACAAACTTGTTAAGAAGGGTTAACGATTTTTTGAACAAGAAAAGTATAGTAGATTGTATTCAAAATGAAAAGGGTTACAAAATAATCACACCGCAAAAATTAAAAATTTAATATGAAAAAATAAATACAATAAAATCCAAAGGGTGTGAAAGACATACAAAACAAAACTCATCACTTGTAGAAAAACTTGAATAATCTTCTGAATGAAATCTAGCGATTAACTACTTTGACCAGACTACTCTATGAAGAAAACAAATCCTTTTGTTGTCAGTTCTTGGCATATCAACAAAACCACAAAAGGGAATCATAATCATAAAATGTCATCATTCGTTAACAAAAACGTTCATTGATACTCGTAATTGTCACCCGAAGTTAAAATGTTAAAAGACAAATAACTATCATATAGACAGACTAGAACTGCTATAAAAGCAGACAAAAGAACTGTCATAAAAGCATATGTAAGATGAATCTGTCAAAGCAATATATATATATATATATATATAAACTTGAAAATAAAATATTCATCAATAAAGATAGATTGAATTTTATTTATATACAAAATCAATAGAACAGCCTAAGGCCACCACAAAATTAAATGAAGAAAATTTTTAAAAACCGTCGTAGAAACCTCTACTAACTGCCACAGAGCACTTTTTCTTTTTGATAAATCAAGATTACTCATGCACGAAGTGTAACACCCTTAACGTATACTCGTAAGCCGAATATACATTAAAGATGTCATAGTATTGTTTAGCTGAATTCTAGGTTTGTAAAAAAAAATTAAACAAATCTTGAAATTAGTTTTACAGTTTCATCTTTTTTCCTCGGTTTCAATTAAAAACTAACTCAGTCAAACGCAGCTAGTTTTGACCTTGAATTTGTTTGTAAAACATATAAGTCAGTCAATATTGTGAAAATATGATTCAAGATGAAGACTATGTGTACTGCCTAGACCCTTTCTAGATTTTAAAATCAATATGCGATAGACGATAAACAATATTTAAACCATGTAAAACATCATCATCATCGAGTTTACTAATATCATACATCTAATTCATATTACTAAAGTTAAATATTCTTGTAACTTATAGCTAACTTATAAGTTTAATAATACAAAACAGCTGCTAATTAAAAAACGTATATGCCCACTAGTCTAGGATATATAAGTACATACTGAAGTTTTGCAGGCAGTAACTTGATTCCCAAAAGTACAACTCCTTTTCCACTAAAGCTAGTCTGAAACCTACGTGCGAAAAGAACACACACTAAGTATAACTTAGTGAGGCAAAAACAATATCATATAATCAAATAACATAACAAGATAACACGGTTCCTACAAATGGCAAGCGAGTCCCAGAACAGTTTATATCAACTTATCGTATCATTGAGGTACAGACAGAATACAGATAATTATGTTTCTAAACATGCCGGAACATATCAAGTATCTGAGTTTATTCACCCGCAGATTAGTATTTTTAAGATAATAGCCCAAGGTATACTGTATGAGATCAAGGTACGCAAGTCATCTAAAATAGACACCGTAGTGTCTAGCTGAACAGACAGAGGAGTACGTACTCGAGGACGCTCTTTTCTCCTCATATAATCACGTCTTTAGTGCACTTAGCACCATGGTCTTAGATCCCCAAGGTAGATGTGACACCGTAGTAGCCACAATAACAGACAAATATCAGAACCAAAAATGCAGCTGCTAAGACTCTATGGCATGCCAACTATAGCAGACTCTCATAATATAATATTTGGGCAACAGAGATAATATGATCAAATGTCATCAAATAAATAGAATGGGCAGTTCATACCCTAAATAAATCAAATATAATGTATCACGTAAACATACCGTCTTAAGGACAAAATAGTACACACATCACTTGTCATGTCATTTTCATAAATCATAATATAAAATTTCAGACAATATAATATCGTTACTCACTTTTAAGGTCGACTTATAGCAAGTCTTCCTTTTAGTAACATCGCATACATATAAACATTGTAGTTAACTGAGTAGCACCAAACCGGACTCACTAAGCTTAATCATGTTTTTTCCTTGCGTCTCGTACTAGTACCTCCTTTAGAATTCTCAGGAACTACAGAATATTAAATGAACACATGCAAAATACCTGTTAGATTCATATCTAACATTACTTAAACATATTACAGAACATTCTTAATCGAATATAAAATTTTCCTTTATTCTTTAGTGATTGTAGAAATAGTTCTTAAGGTCCTTAGTGACCATTTTTGACAACAAACCAATTATTCAAGTTTGAATAATTTCTCCATATTTCCATTATTTGTAACACCCCCTTCCCGTATCCGTACACCGAATACGAGCCAGAAATGTTATGACTTCTTTATTCAAAGATCGGAGTAATTTAAAACTTTCATAAAACTTCTTCATGGTCACCCATCCTAAAATTTCTCCAGCCCGAGCACGCTTAACTTTATTTAAAACCGGCATAACTTTTTTATCTGAGCTTCAAATCATAAATCGACTATCTTAGCAAGCAACTCATCGCCTAAGGTTATTCTTAACCTTGAATCTTTCCAGAAACGCCAATTACCATGAACTCATAACGAACTTCAAAGACCAAACATAACTCAAGTAGGTTTAGCAAGTATACATGCCACTACAAAAATCAAACTTTAATTAGGATGTCATTACTGTGATTACCTATTAAGCTTTTCAATATTGATGCAATGCTCTTCTCACTTTCATCTTGATTTACCTACGTGTGCAAAATCAACACACGCTAAGTACGAACTTGGTGAGGCATAAGATGAAAACATATATAAAATACTTTACAGTGCATAATACTATTAAAAGCATGATATCCTTTTAAACATGTAATCTATTATGCAGAAATGTCTATGCATAAAAACATATTGTAAACTTTATACTTTAAAAGCATATATTCATCTTGTAAAGTCATATCTGTACTATAAAAGTACTATTCTTCTTTATGAGCATCGTAACTGCCAACTCAAAAGGTTAGATCTCGACACCATAGGGTATTGTTATAACTGCCAACTCAAAAGGTTGGATTTCGACACTATGAAGCATCGTAACTGCCAACTCATAGGTTGGATTTCGACACCATAAGGTATCGTCATAACTGCCAACTCAAAGGTTGGATTTCGACACCATAAGGTATCGTCATAACTACCAACTCAAAGGTTGGATTTCGACACTATAAAGCATCGTAGCTGCCAACTCATAGGTTGGATTTCGACACCATAAGGTATCGTCTTAACTGTCAACTCAAAGGTTGGATTTCGACACTATAAAGCATCGTAATTGTCATTCTCAATATTATACTTCCAAGGCAACTTTAAAACAATTCTTGCAATATGAAAAGTAACAAATACCACATATACATTTCACATCATGTAAAATATCTTCATAGTGGAGCAGTTCATACTCCATAATCTATAAAATCATTAAAATAATATATCATGCAAAAACATGTATGCACTCACCTGAGCCATTTATTAGCAAGCCTCACTAAATTCTACTCGATTCTTTCTTTTATAGAACCTCGAACCTTCTTTGATTCGGACATGACTTCATTTATCACATGAATAAGATAAAATATTTGTTAGATTCAAATCTAACATCACCATAAACATGTTGTCTTAATATAATCATTCGAATATAAAATTTCCAAGTATTTTTCCTTTCTTCCTTGTACTGTTCAAAAACTCATTTTGGGTCCTTAATGATCATTCTGAACTTCCAATAATTCTTCTGAGCTTGTTATCAAACATTTAGATACACAAAGTATCAATTTCTATTTTCTGGCAACTTGCGCTACCTTCAAAGATTTACTTACAAAGGGCAGAATACATACCAGATCTTAATTTACTTTATACTGGAGAAACTAGATTCGATAATGATTCTAACAGTACAAGCCAAATAAATTAATAACATCTACAAAAATTATGAAAATTCTTCAAACTCCCGTCATAGACTGTCTAGACCCAAAACTGCTCTGTAATTTTTCTGACCTTCATTCGATTAAAAATTCACATCTTTTAACTGGGAACTCAAAATCAGTTTCCGTTTTTTGGAAACGGAACTAGAAGAATACATCTTTACAATAGTATAAAATTCACCATCTAACCATTTTTTATAGAATTTATGGTGAATTTTCAAAGTCACTGTCAGAGTTCAATCTTCTACATAGCTTTCCATAATAAACTTCTAATTTATACTAACTTCTTCTTATTTTTCCACTAGTCAATTTAGTCCCATCACTTGCTTCAAGCCATCAATTCATCATCTCCTTCATCAAATAATTATTCAAAATAATTCCCTCTAATTTTCTTTCTTTGGCAAATAGTCACTTAACTTTGACAAATTGTCAAAATGGTCCCTAATTTAATTCAACATCGGTTTAGCATTCTAACATCAATTTCACATCTCCGGCATCATTAATTACATAAATACACCCCAATTTCATGAAATTCAGATTCGGTCACTTAACTTTGAAGCTTGCCGAATTGGTCCCTATAATTTTAACTTAGGGTTTTGCTTCCAAACAACAAATCAAGCTTACTAGATTATTAATCCAACATCACAAACCCCAAATTAAACTTAAACCCATAAACCCTAATCATCTTCATAATAATCAAAATATGTAGAGTTTAAATCCTAACTCAAAAACATGATTTTAACATCATACTAGCTTGTTTTCAACTTGAATTCAACCATGGAATCATAAAATCTCAAAAGCCCCAATTTTGTTCATAAACCCTAATTTCTTTCTCATGTAAATTCTCATCAATCAAGCATGGATTCCATGAATTATTGATATCAAAAGATAGAGCTTGAAGAGTAGAACAACTTTGTAGTTGAAGAGATTACCAGAAAACCGAGTTTCGGGGCTTGAATTGAGCTTGGAAAATTTTTTCTCTTTCTTTCCCTAGCTCTCATGTTTTTGGGCTGGAAAATATGAATTTTGTTCATATTTTCACCATTAAATTACACTTGTAATATATAAATGAATTTTAAATTCATTTAAATAGGAAAATTACCAAAGTGCCCTTTTATCCAACGGTTGAGATTGATCTTATCATCAATCAAGGGTCAAGATTTAAATCATCAATTTCTTCTTCCAAAAATAACCATTGTAACTTTAAATATTTCAAACTTTCCATCATTGCCAAATGACCAACTTGCCCTCCAACTATTCTTTATTTACTAGTTTGTCACTCTTGTAAAAATCTAACCGAGTCTAGTTGGAATCCAACCAACTACAATAAAATGCTCATAAATAGTATTTTATAATTTTTCCATAAATTTTGGACCTGTCTTTAAAATTCCAATTCGATCCAACTATGATTTCCAAATTTCTAAACTTTATCACTTTATAGCCATTAATACAAACTCCATACAAAAAATTCGGGTAACACGGAAAGGTCACTCTTGGGGGTAAACTATTCATTTACGGGGTTAAATACAAAACTTTTGAAAATTACACTTTGGCCCCTAAACTTTTCCAAATTTTACACTTTAACCCCCCAAACTTTCAAATTTTTCATTTTGATCACTAGCCAAAAATTGGGATATTACATTATTATTCATCTACTTTGAACCTTCACTTGCCGAAATGGTCCCGCCATTTTCTTGTTTGTCATTTTAATCCCTTGCCTCCTAAAATCAATACTAACTTCATATAACATATTAAAATCATTAAAATCACATACTAAATTTTTACAAAATTACACCAACATTTCCTTATTTGACCGAATTGGTCACTAACCTTCCAAAGGTTTGATTTTCATTCAAAAAAATCCTTACATGCTTAAATTAATTTTCCCATCATATATTCTTCATTTCCATCATCAAACCAAAAGTCGAGAATAAATCCTTCTACTTTCTACCCTTAGCGGAAATGGTCTTTCATTATTCAAGACTTATTTTTGATCCAATTGACAAATTTAAACTTGTATAATCTTAATCTCTTTAATTCCATCACTAGAATAAAATTCAAAACAAAACCCCTTAATTCTTCCTCCAAGCCGAAATGATCACTTTGGAATCTAATAAAGGATTTTGTATTCCAACTTCATATTCATACTCCATGTTTCATAAATCATCCAAATTCATCCTTAATTCAAACCCCTAAATAAAATCCCAAATTCTAGGTTTAGGGTTATAACCTTGAACATGGAATTAAACTAAATTCAAGCTTGTTTTCATCTCTACAACACTTGATTTACTTAAATCAAGCCTTAATCCTAACATGGTTTATGAAATTACAATTTCTCTTTCTTCAAGAACATGAACTGCTCTTCATATTACAATACAAAATTACTATCAAAAGAAAGAGCGCTAATCATAGATCATTTTTTCAAAAGCAGCATACCTTGATTCTAACTTCGGAGCCTTCAAAATTGCCAAAGAATTTTTTTATATTCTTCCCCCCAAGCTTCCTTGAGTTCACGAAATGGAGAAGAAAAGATGAGCAATTTTTTGTTCATCTTTGACTTATAATTTTGAATTTAATCTAATATTGCCACTTGTAATTAATTAAATGAATTTTAATTTCATTTAATTAATTAATCTTAAATCCAAGGGCTCAAATTAATCCTATCATCAATCAATGGCTAGGATTAAATCTTAAGATGGAAATTACTAAAATGCCCATGCCACTTCCAAAATATTTTAAAATTGCCATTGGAGGCAAAATGACTAACTTGCCCTCAACTATTCACAATTTCATCTAGTTTTCCATTTTGTAAAAAATTCAACTAAATCTAGTTGGATTCTAACTAGATATATTAAAATATTCATAAAATAATATTTTATGAATTTTTCATAGTTTTTAGAGTTGTCTTTAAATTTCCAGTTTGATTCGATGTACCGAGAATTTTTATCAAATACAATTCCTCTTAGAAATATTATACTAATAATCCATTAAAAATATTATTGACTCATATTGTATCCTTTTTATCAGACAAAAATACTGACATAGGACCTTCCTAGTAGGTCACCCATCCTATGGCCAAAGCAAGCTTAACTATGAAGTTCGATCAAAATTCTATATCTTATACTGCATTTTCATTCTCGTGACCTATATCAAATTTTATTCCTTAGGAGCCTATACTTTTCCCATCTTTAGACTCTAGACACCAACTTTTGACATACTGTCATTTTGGTCACTAAATTTAATCCTTCAATTCCCATTCCAAATTTTTTATGGAATTTTAGCCAAACTTTGCAAGTACCCTATTCAGTTTACTCCCTTTCACATGATGTCTTATAATCTCAGAAATTCTTTTTTCTATAGCTCTCAATTTAAGAAATCCTAACTTTTTCCTTTTGTCATTTTAGTCACTAAGTTAGCTTTTAAGCTATAATCTTAGTACTAAATGACCCTTAATTAACATAGCAAATTTTGGGGTATTACAATTCTTCCCCTAAAGAAAATTTGTCCTCAAATTTTCAAAACGTACTTGTTTTGAAAAGTTACGGATAATGCTCTCTCATTTTCTTCTCGCTTTCCCAAGTGTCTTTCTCTATATTGTGATTCCTCCAAAGGAATTTGACCAATGGAATTTTCTTGTTCCTTAATTCCTTGACTCCGTACGATAGGATTTCCAATGGTTCCTCTTCATATGTCAAATATGGTCGCAGTTCAAATTCCTCTGGAGTAATGACATGTGAAGGGTCCTATCGATACCTCTGAAGCGTGGACAGGTGAAATACATCCTGAATCTTAATCATCTCTGGAGGCAAGGCCAAGTGATAGGCCATCGGGCCAACTCTTTTAAGGATCTCATAAGGTCCAATAAACCTAGGACTAAGCTTTCCTTTTCGACCAAAGCGTAACACCTTCTTCCAAGGTGATACCTTAAGGAATACTTTGTCCCCAACTTCAAATTCAATATCTTTTCTCATCTTGTCCGCATACGCCTTTTGTCGATCTGGGCTGCTTTCAGATTGTTCTGAATAATTTGTACTTTGTCTTCTATTTCTCGAGTTAAATCAACTCTACTTGTTTTTGGATTATTCTGAACATTTCAATCTTGTAACTCGAACCAATTGAGAGGAGTTCGGCACTTCCAATCGTACAGCGCTTCAATTGGTGCCATCTTGATGCTTGACTGGTAGCTATTGTTATATGCAAATTCAGCTAGAGGCAAGTACCTCTCCCAAGATCCAGTGAACACAATAATACTGGCTGGAAGCATGTCCTCCAAAATTTGAATAGTCCACTCTGATTTTCCATCTTTTTGTGGGTGAAATGTTGTACTAAAATTCAATTTAGTACCCAAAGCCTCATATAAAGCTTCCCAAAACCTCAAGGTAAACCTTGTGTCTCTATCTGATACTATCAATATCGAAACACCATACAGTCGGACTATCTCCCGTACATACAACTCAGCATATCTATTTAGAGTATAATCCATACAGACTGGGATAAAGTGTGCGGACTTCGTCAATCGATCCACAATAACCCAGATCGAATCTTTTTTACATGGAGTGACCGATAACCCTGTTACAAAATCCATTGTTACTTTTTCCCATTTCCACTGGGAATAGAGATAGGCTGAAGCAGTCTATAAGGTACTTGATGTTCCACTTTGACTTTTTGACATGTTAGATATTTCATTACAAACTCTGATATTGCTCTTTTTATTCTCGGCCACCAATACCGGGTCTTCAGATCTTGATACATCTTGTTGCTTTCTGGGTGCATAGTTAGTGGACTATGATGAGCTCTCGTCAAAATCTATTTCTTCAAATTGCCATCGTTGGGAACATAAACTTTCCCTTGATAATATAAGCAGCCATTTGACTTGATTTCATAATCTTGGGCCTCCCCAGATTTAGCTCGCTTCCTCTTTTCAAGGCATTCTTCATCCATCGCTTGTAATTCTTTAATCCGATCCAGCAAAGTTGATTTAAGTTGAAATTCTGCTGCCAACGAACCATCATGTCCCAATAATTATGCATTCATTGCACGCAGAGTAGATAATGTCTTCTGGCTAAGAGCATCAGTTACCACGTTAGCTTTTCCGGGATGATAATCGATTACCACATCATAATCTTTCAGGAACTCGACCCATCTTTGTTGTCATAGACTCAAATCTCGGTGCGTCATCAAATACTTCAAACTTTTGTGATCAGCGTAAATATAAAACTTTTCACCACACAAATAGTGTCACCAGATTTTTAAAGAAAAACTCACAGCTGCCATTTCTAGATAATGAGTTGGGTAGTTACTTTCATAAGTTTTGAGCTGCCACGATGCATAGGCTACAACACAACCTTCTTGCATCAGTACATAACCCAAACTGCAATATGATGTATCACTATACAGTGTATATTCTTTCCTCGGCTCTAGTTGTATTAAAATTGGTGCCTCTATCAAAACTTTCATTAATTTTTCAAAACTCTCTTTACACTTTTCTATCCACACAAACGAAAGACCTTTCCGTAGCAGCTGTGTAAGTGGTAAAGCAATGATGGAGAAGTTTTGCAAAAAACATCTATAATATCCAGCTAATCCCAAGAAACTACGAACTTTAAACATTTTTTGGTGCCACCCATTCAAGAATAGCTTGTACTTTCTTGGGATCAACTCATATTCCCTTTGTCGATACCACATGTCCGAGGAAGGTTACTTCTGACAGCCAAAATTCACATTTGGAAAACTTGGCATAAAGCTGCTTGTCTCTTAATGTCTGTAATACTACTCAGAGATGGCGATCATGATCAGCTTCTGTCTTCAAATACACCAAAATATCATCAATGAAGACAACCACAAATTGATCCAAATAGGGCTAGAAAATCTTATTCATCATATCCATAAATGCAACAGGTGCATTAGTAAGTCCAAACGGCATCACCAAAAACTCATAGTGTCCATAGAGTGTCCTGAATGCTGTATTTGGTACATCTTTTTCTTTAACTTTTAGCTGATAGTAGCCTGATCGAAGATCAATCTTTGAGAACACTGATGCATCTCTAATTTGATAAAACAAATCCGCAATCCTTGGTAACATATACTTGTTCTTTATGGTTACCTTCTTCAGTTGTCGGTAATCTATGCACAAACATAAAGAACCATCTTTCTTCTTTACGAATAACACATGTGCACTCCATAGTGACACACTTGGTCGAATATAGTCCCGATCTAAAAGCTCTTGTAACTGCGCTTTCAGCTCTCTTAACTCGGTTGGCGCCATCCTATACGGTGCCATTGATATCGGCTCTATTCCAGGATAAACATCAATTACAAACTGTACCTCTCTATCTAGAAGTAATCCTGGTAACTCATCTGGAAATGCATCTGAGAATTCTCGCTGTGAATGGTTCATTGAGGGGCTTCATCCAAGACCCAAAGAAGTACTGTTAGGTATGAACTTGGTAGTTTATCATGATGCGGTAAATAGAGCAAAGGCTATGGAAAAGGCCTATCTAGAGCGAGTTAGAGCTCAATCATCTCGATTAACTAAAAGATCTGGAGAATCATTTGTTTCAGTATAGTCTAAGCGAGGTAGAGGTTTTCATCAACAAAGCAAGAATGGAACTGGATCTATTCGCGAAAATCCTTTTTCTGAAAGAGCCCAAGCTTCTCAGATGTCTATTGCAAGCTCGAAGAAGTCAGAAAAAAGCTTCTAAACCAGAATATGAGCACTATCGGAGGAAGCATGGAGGGGTTTGTTGGATTATTATAGGAGCCTGTCTGCGATGTGGTCAGATGGGACATTTTGCTAGAGAATGTCCGCGAGGACAGACAGAGAACCCTATCCAGTCAGAACGATCTGCAGTAGCTCCACCTAGAGGCCATGGTCGTGGTGGAACTGGACAAGCTAGAACATCAAACCAAGTCGGATCAGCGACAGAATCAACACGAGAATTTCGAACTCTAGCTCGAGTGTATAATATACGCACAGAGGAGGACAAGTATGATTCAGATATAATAGCAGGTACTTTCTGACTTTTTGGTGCATCTGTGTTTGTTTTAATTGATCCTGGTTCTACTTATTCGTATATTAGCTCTAAACTAATTACTAAAAGAAGAATTCCTATGGAGACTATTAGTAGTGATGTGATTGCCAATAATCTGCTTGGTCATAGTACTAGAGTGACCCGGATATGTAAGAATTGTCCCTTAGTGATTCAAGAGATTGAATTTCCAGTGAATTTAATGGAACTACCATTCCATGAATTTGAGATTATTCTGGGAATGGATTGGCTATTTGCATATGATGCAGATGTTAAGTGTAAAAAAAGCAATTAGTACTTCAAGGACCGGATGGTTCTGAGGTGGTTGTAGTGGGAGAAAGAAATGATTGCCTAAACTCAGTAATCTCTGCAGCGATGGCTCAGAGGATGTTAAATAATAGGTGTGAAGCGTATTTAGTTAATGCGGTGAATACACATGCATCAAACAAGAAATTGGAAGATATCCCAACTGTGCGAGAATTTCCAGATGTATTTCCAGATGCGTTATCAGGATTTCTTCCAGATAGAGAGGTACAATTTGGAATAGATGTGTATCCTGAAATAGAGCCGGTATCGATGGCACCCTATAGGATGCCGCCAGCGGAATTAAGGGAGCTAAAAGCTCAATTACAAGAGTTATTAGATCGAGGCTATATTCGACCGAGTGTGTCGGCATGGGGAGCCCCAGTATTATTCGTAAAGAAGAAGGATCGATCTTTACGATTGTGTATAGATTATCGATAACTGAATAAAGTAACGATAAAGAATAAGTATATGTTGCCAAGAATTGAAGATATACTTGATCAGCTCAGAGGAGTTGTTGTGTTTTCAAAGATCGATCTTCGATCAGGCTATTATCAGCTAAAAGTTAAGAAAGAAGATATACCAAAGACAAAAATCATGGCTCACTATGGACATTACGAGTTTTTAGTAATGCCGTTTGGACTCACAAACGCCCCTGTCGCATTTATGGATTTGATGAATAGGGTGTTTCAACCCTACTTGGACCAGTTTGTGGTGGTATTTATAGATGATATCTTGGTATTCTAAGACTAAAGATGATAACGATCGACATCTCCGAGTAGTATTAAAGACATTAAGAGTTAAGCAGCTTTATGTGAAGTTTTCCAAATGTGAATTCTGGCTATTTGAAGTAACTTTTCTCGAACATGTCGTATCTGTTGATGGAAAAAAGGGATCCCAAAAAGATATAAGCTATTCTTGAATAGGAAGCACCAAAGAATGTCTCGGAAGTTAGAAGTTTCTTGGGATTAGCTAGATACTATAGATGATTTGTCCAAAACTTCTCTATCATCGCCATGCCACTTACTCAACTGTTAAGAAAAGGTGTTTCTTTTGTATGGACATAGAAGTGTCAAGAGAGTTTTGAAAGATTAAAGAAAGTTTTGACAGAGGCACTAGTATTAATTCAACCGAGCCAGGAAAAGAGTACATTCTGTATAGTGATGCATCCCATAATGGTTTGGGGTGTGTATTAATGCAAGAAGGATGAGTTGTAGCTTATGCATCGTGACAACTCAAAAATCATGAGAAGAATTACCCGACTCATGATTTGGAGATGGCAGTAGCGATTTTTGCACTGAAAATTTGGAGAAATTATCTATATGGTGAAAAGTGTCATATCTATACTGATCACAAAAGTTTGAAGTACTTGATGACACAACAGGATCTGAATCTGAGACAACGAAGATGAGTTGAGTTTTTAAAGGATTACGACGTGGTTATTGATTATCACCCTGGAAAGGCTAACGTAGTAGCAGATGCCCTTAGCCAGAAAACATTTTTTGTTCTACGCACAATGAATGCATAACTATCTTTGGGACAGGATGGTTATTTAGCAGTAGAGTTTTAGCTTAAGCCAACTTTTCTGGATCAGATCAAAGATTTATAGTTTTCGGATGAAGAATGCCTTGAAAAAAGAAAACAAGCTGAATCTGGGGAAGCACAAGACTATGAAATCAAGTCTGATGGTTGTTTATACTATTGAGGAAAAGTTTATATTCCTGACAATGGTGAATTGAAGAAAGAGATTTTAACAAAAGTTCACTAATATCCATTAACTATGCACCCAAGGAGTAATAAGATGTATCAAGATTTGAAAACCCGCTATTGGTGGCCGAAAATGAAAAGAGCAATCTTAGAGTTGGTAGCAAAATGTCTGACATGTCAACAAGTTAAGGCAAAGCATCAAGTACCTTCTGGATTGTTACAGCCTATCTCTATTCCTCAGTGGAAATGGGAAAAATGACTATGGATTTTGTAATAGGGCTACCAGTTACACCCAGCAAAAAGGATTCAATATAGGTCATTGTGGATCATTTATCGAAGTCTGCACATTTTATTCTAGATCGTGTGGATTATTCAATGGATAAGTATGTAGAATTATATATCAGAGAAATAGTATGACTACATGGTGTCCCAGTATCGATTGTATCGGATAGAGACCCGAGGTTTACCTTGAGGTTTTAGGGAGCATTACACGAGACACTAGGTACTAAATTAAATTTTAGTATTGCATTCCATCCGCAAACGAACAATCCAAATTTTAGAAGACATGTTGCGAGCTTGTATTATTGAGTTCACTGGATCATGGGAAAGGTATTTACCATTAACTGAGTTCGCATATAACAACAGTTACTAGACAAGCATCAAAATCGCACCGTTTGAAGCACTTTATAGACGAAAGTGCAGAACTCCTCTTAATTGGTTCAAATTATAGGATCAAAATGTTCTTAATGACCCAAAATCAGGTGGGATTGATTTAACCCGAGAAATGGAAGATAAGGTGAAGATTATTCAGAATAATCTCAAAGCAGTCGAGGATCGACCAAAGGCTTATGTAGACAAAACGATAAAGGATGATGAATTTGAAGTTGGAGATAAAATTTTCCTAAAGGTCTCACCATGGAAGAAAGTATTACGTTTTGGTCGAAAAGGGAAACTAAGTCCCAGATTCATTGGACCTTATGAAATTCTCAAATGAGTTGGACCAATGGCTTATTAACTGGCCTTACCTCCAGAGATGAGCAAGATCTATGATGTATTTCATGTATCTATGTTGCGAAGGTATGGATCAGATCCCTCGCATGTTATCACTCCATAAGAGATTGAATTGCAACCTGATTTAACATATGAAGAACAACCAGTGGAGATTTTATCTTATGGAGTCACAAAATTGAGGAATAAGAAAATTCCATTGGTCAAAGTCCTTTGGAGGAACCACAAAGTGGAAGAGGCAACATGGGAGGTCGAGGAGAAAATGAGAAAGAAGTGCCCGAAACTATTTAAATAAGATACGTTTTAAAATTCGTAGATGAATTTTCTTAAGGGGGGAGAATTGTAATACCCCGAAATTTGCTAAGTTGTTTAAGAGTCATTTAGTACTAAGATAAGGGCTTAAAAGCTAACTTAGTGACTAAAATGACAAAATATAAAACTTAGGATTTCTTTAATTATGGATTCTAGAGAAGGAATTTCTGAGAATTTAGAGTACCATAAGATAGAGGATAAGCAAATTAGGGTATTCGCAAAGTTTGGTAATAATCCAAGAAAAAATTGGAATGGGAATTCAAGATTAAAATTTAGTGACCAAAATGATAAGTTTTCAAAACTTGTATGGTACAAGTCGAAATATGAAAAGTTGAAGGATCAAAGTTGTAATTTCCCAAAAGTTAGTGTTTTATTTCATAAATAGATAGAGCACCTATTGGTGTGGACCGAATGTGGAATTACCGGTTTGATCCGATATTTCAAATATTGGGAAATCACAGTTAAAGTTTAAGTGGAATTCGGAGACCCAGATCGAATTGCAAGGTTAAGCGTGCTCAGGCTAGAGTAGCACTAGGATGGATGACCTATTGGGAAGATCTCATGTCAGTACTTGAGACTGATAAAAAGGAATTAGTTCGAGTTGATATTATTTGTATGAATATCTAATAAAGGATTATTAAGAGAAATTTGTCCGATAAAGATTTCGGGTAAATTATCAGTATATTGGACCGAGTAAAAATTTCAAGATTTTGATTTTTACAAAATTATGGAATATTTTGTAGGCCAAAAATATTTATTTATGGAAATTAGAAATATGAGAGTTTCATATTTTACCCGATAGTTCGAAAAATGGAAAATCGTAGTAAGTGATTATCGGGTAATCGGATCGAATTGAAATTTTAAAGACAGTTCCATAAGCTATGGAAAATTCATAAATATTATTTTTATGAATATTTTAATGATTCTAGTTGGATTCTAACTAGATTTGGTTCTACTTTTACAAGATGGCAGATTTGAAAATAAGATTTAGTTGGAGGATTAATTGGACTTAATTAATTAAATGAATTTAATATTCATTTAATTAGAACACTTGGCATTAATAAGTAAAAGATGAACAAAAATTAGTTCATCATATTTCCTCATATTCGAAATACAAGGAAAAAGAAAGGGTAAAATACACCAAAATTTTCCTAGGCAATTTGAAGGCTCCAAAGTTAGAATCAAGGTATGTTGCTTTGGAGAAAAAATGATCTATGCTTAATGCTCTTTCTATTGACAGTAATTTTGCATGGTAATTTGAAAAATTGTTCATGTTATTGATGAGAGAGAAAATAGGGTTTCATGTTCTATGTTGAGATTGAAGCTTAATTTAAGTAAATCAAGTGTTATGGAGTTGAAATCAAGCTTAGATTTAGATTAATTTCATGTTTGAAGACATAAACCCTAACCCTAGAATTTCAAATTTTATTTCTAGTTTTGAAATTGATAATGGAAATGAAAGATTTATGATATTAGAAGCTTGATTTTGATGTTAGAAAGAAAAATCCTCAACTAGTCCTTTAAGTGACCATTTTGGTATACATGAGGAAATTTGGAGAAATAATGTGAAAATTATTTTAGTAGTGGATTTGAAGAGATTATGAAAATACAAGGTTGATTATGGCATTAGAAACAAAATAAAGTCCTTGCAAAGTTTAGACATCCAATTTGCCATGTAGAAAGAATTTTGAGTTTTAAGTGTTAATTCTTGGAAATGAAGAATATATGTTGGAAAAATTATTTTGAGCGTATTAGAATGTTGTTTGAATGAAAAACAACATTGGGAAGGTTTAGTGACCAATTCGGTCAAAGGCTAAAAATAAAAGGAAAATTTTAAGAAACATTGTAAAAATGTTGGATTGAATAATTAGTATAAGTTTGCAAACTTTTGTGTGGAATTAGTGACTAAAATTTTACTTTAACAAAGGTTAGTGGATTGAAGGGCATTGAGTAAAAGTTAATGGAAAATGTTATAATTATGAAGTAATTGTGATTCGGGCTTAAATAAATTGCAAAAGATGCAAAATGGTCACTAGGGACCAAAATAGACTTTTTGGCTACTAAGGAAGAAAAGGGGAAATTTTTGGAAATTCTTTTATATATTCGAATAATTATACTAGTATTTTATAGTTAAGCAGTGTTAGATTAAAAAGAAATCTAACATGTATATTATTGTATATGTTCGATGGGTAAATTTGCAGCATTCGAGCAGAACAAGGAAACACGAGATAATAAGGGCAAGGAAAAAGTAGTGAACTAGCTTAGTGAGGCTCAGCATTTTGCATAGCCCAGGTGAGTGCATCATATGCATGTATGACATGTTACAAATAGGATGACTTGCGATAAGTCGACCTTGACATTAATTAAAATGTATGTTGATCAAGTTATGTAAATAGCATATGTGATACACTGATATGGCACAATGATTTATCTAAGATAAATCAGATTTTAGATTTTGGGTATGAACTGCCCGTTATCGAATTATGGATGATAGTATTGATTGATTGGATATTGAATGTGAAAATATTATACTGTTATGCCCATGTAATAGTGTGAGAATCTTTGGTATAGTTGGATATCCATAGAGTCCTAGCAGCTGCGTCATAGCACTACGGTGCGAGATAGACTCTTCAGGGTCGATATAGTCTTTATGGAGTCAAGTTAGACTCTACGAAGTTGGTTCAAGCACTACGATGTTATATAGCACAAAATGTTCGAGTATGAGGAGCAAAGGGCGTCCTCGAGTACGTACTCATCTCAGACGCTACGGTGTCGTAGACGCTACGGTGTCGTGATGACTCGTATACCATAAGTTCACATGAAATTGTACTTTGGGCTATAATTCAGGAAATGCTTTTATGCAAGTAGATAGGCCAGTATGTCTATCGTATGTATTACCGATAAAGTAAGAATGATATTATGATTTGAATATATATATATATACATGCAAACATGATTCATTGATATAAGATAGTTTCTCATTTACTATGATAAATGATGAAATGTTATAAACTGCATGTGAAATCATTTAACATTTTGCAGGGATTGTGATATTTATATTATTGGTTTATACTGTTACATTATGCCTCACTAAGTTATACTTAACGTGTGTTTCGTAATACACGTAGGTTGATCGGGCTAGTATTATCGAAGAAAGAGCTACACTTTTAGAAATTGAGATATCGCTTATAAGCAATAGTATGTACACTTACATCCTAATCTAGTGGGCATGTACTCGTATTTTAAATATGCAGTTGTTTTGTATTACTAAACTTATAAGTTAGTTTACTTATTTTAAGTGCATTGTAATCTAAGCATTATGGATTACTAGAAGGGTTTCACACTCTTAGCAATGGGATTTGGTATAATTATTACATAGTTAATGCTAATAGAATAGCGATTTTAAAAATCAAGAAAGGGTCTAGGTAGCACACAATTTACACCCTGAATTATGTTTTCATGTTAATAACTGTCTTAAATATTTATTTAATCAATTCAGGGTCGAAACTAGGTGACACTAGACAGTTTTGTAATTTAATGAAACCGAGGAAAAATTATTTTACTAAACTAGTTAAAAAAATTACAAGTCGGGAAATCAGTTAAAAACTTTAGTAACATCTTCAATGTGTATTTAATTATTGAATATACGTTGAGGGTGTTACAAGGTCTACTCGATCCAGCAGCCAATGACTGAGCATATGAGACTTTCTTCCTGAAAGATTCTTACGTGCAGATCCGGATGCCTCCTTACTTTAAGATCGATTACTTTTATCTCGTTTAGACTGAACCAAGGTAAAAGTCTCACAGGGCCTTTTTGATGCTCTAGAAGTCTGAGCTTTGACACGTTCCATATAGGCTCTTTCCATGGCCTTTACCTTGTTCAATGCATCCTGGTTTACTAATAAGTTCATACCCAATAGGAAATCTTTGAGCCTCGGGTGAAGCACCTCAATGAACCAATCACAACAGGATTTCTCAGTTGGCATTAGATCAGCTGCATAGCAACTCAATTTATTGAATTCCAACTCGTACTCGTATACAGTACGAGTACCTTGCTTAAGTGTAACACCCTCAACGTATATTTGATAATTAAATACACATTGAAGATGTTACTAAAGTTATTTTAACTAATTTCCTGACTTGTAATTTTTTTAAAACTAGTTTAGTAAAATATTTTTTTTCGGTTTCATTAAATTACAAAACTGTCTAGTGCCACCTAGTTTCTACCCTGAATTGGTTAAATAAATATTTAAGATAGTTTTTAACATGAAAACATAATTCAGGGTGTAAACTATGTGTGCTACCTAGACCTTTTTCTTGATTTTAAAACCGCTATTCGATAAGCATTAACTACGTAATAATTATACCAAAATCCACTACTATGAGTTTAAAGCCATACTGTTCATCCATAATACTTAGTTTACAAGCCCACTTAAATTAAGTAAACTAACTTATAAGTTTAGTAATACAAAACAACTGCATATTTAAAATACGAGTACATGCCCACTAGATTATGATGTAAGTGTACATAATATTGCTTATAAGAGATATCTCGATTTCCAAAAGTACAGCTCTTTCTTCGATAATACTAGCCCGATCAACATACGTGTATTACGAAACACACTCTAAGTATAACTTAGTGAGGCATAATGTAACAGTATAAACCAATAATATAAATATCACAATTCCTGCGAATGTCAAATGATTTCACATGCAGTTTATAACATTTCATCATTTATCATAGTAAATGAGAAACTATCTTATATCAATGAATCATGTTTGCATATATATATATTCAAATCATAATATCATTCTTACTTTATCGGTAATACATACAATAGACATACTGGCTTATCTACTTGCATAAAAGTATTTCCTGAATTATAGCCCAAAGTACAATTTCATGTAAACCTATAGTATATGAGTCATCACGACACCGTAGTGTCTATGACGCCATAGCATCTGCATCGCCGTAGCGACTGCGATGAGTACGTACTCGAGGATGCCCTTTGCTCCTTATACTCGCACATTTTATGCTATGTAACACCGTAGTGTTTGAACTGACTCCATGGAGTCTAACTCGACTCCGTAAAGTCTATCTCGATCCCGAAGAGTCTATCTCGCACCGTAGTGCTATGACGCAACTGCTAGGACTCTATGGATATCCAACTATACCAAAGACTCTCACACTAGTACATGGGCATAACAGTATAATATTTTCACATTCAATATCCAATCAATCAATACTATCATCCATAATTCGATAATGGGCAGTTCATACCTAAAATCTAAAATCTGATTTATCTTAGATAAATCATTATGCCATATCCATGTATTCCATATGCCATTTAATTTTCATGCCATTTGCATAATTTGATCAACGTACATTTTTTCGTTAATATCATGGTCGACTTATCGCAAGTCGTCCTATTTACATGTCATACATGCATATAATGAACTCACATGGGCTATGCAAAATATTGAGCCTCACTAAGCTAGTTCTCTACTTTTTCCTTGCCCTTATTATCTCGTGTTTCCTTGTTCTGATAGAATGCTGTAAATTTACCCATCGAACATATACCAAAATGGTCACATAAAGGACTAGTTGAGGACTTTTCATTCTAACATCAAAATCATCCTTCTAATATCATAAATCTTTCATTTCCATCATCAATTTCGAAACCCTAAATAAAATCCCAAATTCTAGGGTTAGGTTTTAAGTCTTCAAACATGAAATTAATCTAAATCTAAGCTTGATTTCAACTCCATAACACTTGATTTGCTTCAATTAAACTTCAATCTCAACATAGAACATGAAACACTATTTTATCTCTCATCAATAACATGAACAATTCTTCAAATTACCATGCAAAATTACTATCAATAGAAAGCGCATTAAGCATAGATCATTTTTTCCAAACCAACATACCTTGATTCTAACTTTGGAGCCTTCAAAATGCCTTGGAAAATTTTGTGTGTTTTCCCCTTTCTTTTTTCTTGGTTTCGAAATGGAGAGAGATGAACTAATTTTTGTTCATCTTTTTCTTTTTTATGCCAAGTGTTTCTAATTAAATGAATATTAAATTCATTTAATTACATAATTCCAATAACCCTCCAACTAATTTTTATTTTCTAATTTGCCATCCTGTAAAAGTTGAACTAAATATAGTTAGAATCCAACTAGAAATATTAAAATATTCATAAAATAATATTTTATGAATTTTCCATGGCTTATGGAACTGTCTTAAAAATTCTAACTCGATCCGATTACCCGATAATCAGTTACTACGATTTTCTATTTTTCGAACTATCGGGTAAAATATGAAATTCTCATATTTCTAATTTCCATAAATAAATATCGTTGACCTACAAAATATTCCATAATTTTTTAAAAATCAAAATCTTGAAATTTTGACTCGGTCCAATATACTAATAATTTACCTGAAATCTTTATTAGATAAATTTCTCTTAATAATCCTTTATCAACTATCCATACAAATAATATCAACTCGAACTGATTCCTTTTTATCAATCTCAAGTACTGACATGAGACCTTCCCAATAGGTCACCCATCCTACTGCTACTCTAGCCTGAGAACACTTAACCTTTCAGTTCGATCCGGGTATTCGAATTCCACTTAAACTTTAACTGTGATTTCCCAATATTTGAAATATCGGATCAAACCGATAATTCCACATTCGGTCCACACCAATAGGTGCTCTATCTATTTATGAAATAAAACACCTAACTTTTGGGAAATTACAACTTTGATCCTTCAAATTTTCATATTTCAACTTGTACCATACAAGTTTTGAAAACTTATCATTTTGGTCACTATACTTTAATCTCGAATTCTCATTCCAATTTGTCCTTGGATTATTACCAAACTTTGCGAATAGCCTAACTTGCTTATCCTCTATCTTATAGTACTCTTAATTCTCAAAAATTCCTTCTCTTAATCCTATATCTTATAGTACTCTTAATTCTCAGAAATCCTAACTTTTATATTTTGTCATTTTAATCACTAAGTTAGCTTTTAAGCCCTTATATTAGTACTAAATGACTCTTAAACAACTTAGCAAATTTTGGGGTATTACAATTCTCCTCCTTAAGAAATTCGTCCTCGAATTTTAAAATGTACCTGATTTAAATAGATTCGGGTACTACTTTCTCATTTTCTCCTCGACCTCCCAGGTTGCCTCTTCCACTTTGTGGTTCCTCCAAAGGACTTTGACCAATAGAATTTTTTTATTCCTCAATTCTTTGACTCCATAAGATAAAATCTCCATTGGTTCTTCTTCATATGTTAAATCATGTTGCAATTCAATCTCTTATGGAGTGATATGTAATATCCCAAATTTTGGCTAGTGACTAAAATGTAAATTTTGAAAGTTTAAGGGGTCAAAGTATAAACTTTGGAAAAGTTTGGGGACTAAAGTGTAAATTTCCCCAAAAAGTATTTTTATTCAATATAAGAGTGAATCAGATCGAAATAGGTACCTTGATATTGGTTTGAAGAATTAAGACGCAAAGAAAGGTACTGAATTTGGATTGAATGAAATTGTTAAGCGTGTTTAGGTCAGAGAAATACAAGGATGGGTGACCTTTGGGAAGGTCCCATAAAAGTGTTTCTAATCGATATTTTGGACTCGGTAAAGATAAAAAATATTTGAATGGATTATCGATAAAGGATTTCTAAGAGAAATTTTATTTAATGGAGATTTTCGATACTTATCGGAATAGTAGACTGAGTTAGGAAAAATTCAGTCTAAGACTTTAGGAAAGGAATTTTTTATAAGATGATAGTGTTCATTTTCTGAACATGGAAATATGGAACTTTTGGAATAAACCTGATAGCTCGATAAAGGTGAAATCGCAGTAAAAGTATTTTACGAATATCGGGAGATCGAATCGAATCAAAATTTCAGAGGCTGATCCAAAAGCCATGGAAAATTCATAAAATAATATTTTATGAATATTTTATTGCAGTTGGTTGGATTTCAACTAGACTTAGTTAAATTTTTACAAGAATGGCAAACTAGTAAATAAAGACTAGTTGGAGGGAAAATTGGTCATTTGACAAGGATGGCAATTTTGAAATATTAAGGGCAATTTTGGAAGGTGAATTACATTTGGATCAAATCATGGCCATTGATTTTTATTCAGATTAAGTCTTGGCCATTGGATTAAAAGGGCAAATTAGTAATTTCACTAATTAAATAAATTTTAAATTCATTTAATTTTAACATGTGGATTTAAATAAGTATAAGATGAACCAAATTGTTCATATTTCTTGAAATATTTCGAACTAAGGGGATAAAAAAAGGGAGAAAATTTTTCAAGCTCGATTCAAGCCCCGAAACTCGATTTTCAGGTAATATTTTCAACTGCAAAGTTGTTCTATTGTTCGAACTCTATCTTTTGATGTCAATAATTCATAAAATACATGCTTGATTGATGAGAATTTTGATGAGAAAGAAATTAGGGTTTATGGACTCAATTGGGGTCTTTGAGATTTTATGATTCCATGTTGAAATCAAGCTTTTGTGATGTTAAAATCATGTTATTGAGTTGGGATTTAAACTCCACATGTTTTGATTATTATGAAGATGATTAGGGTTTATGGATTCAAGTTTGGTTTAGGGTTTGTGATGTTGGACAAATGATCTAGTAAGCTTGAATTTGTTATTTAGAAGCAAAACCCTAAATTAAAGATATAGAAACCATTTCGGAAATTCTGAAAGTTAGAGGACTAATATGAATTTTATGATTTTGAAGTGTATTTATGTTATTATTGAAGTTGGAGATGTGAAATTGAAGTTAGGATGTTAAACCGATGTTGAATCGAGTTAGTGACCATTTTGACAAATTGTCAAAGCTAAGTGACCAATTCAGAAATGAGGTTTTAGAGAAGGACTAAATCTGATTTTGGTTGAAATAATATAAATAAAGTAGTAATGTTGATTTGAGGACTAATTTGCAAAGTTAAGAAGCTTGAATCCTTATCTTTGCGTTTCAATGACTATTTCGGAAAGAATGAAAAATTAGAGGGAATTATTTTTGAATAATTATTTGATGAAGAAAGTGATACATTAGTGGTTTGAATCAAGTAAGGGGACCAAATTGACAAATAGCAGAGTAAGGAGAAATTAGTATAAAGTTTGAAGTTATTTATGGAAGTTGTGTAGGAAAACTGGATTTGGTAGTAAGTTTGGAAATTCACCATAAATTCTATAAAAATGGTTAGATGATGAATTTTATATCGATGTAAAGATTTATTTACCTAGTTTTGCTTAAAACAAACGGTGATTGATTTTGATTCATATATCAAAAGATATGAATTTTTAAGTGATGAAAGGTTAGAAAACAGAATAGCAGTTTGTTCCGAAATTCAATACTGGAATTCGACTTTGAAAATTTTACATAAATCCTACAAATTGAATCTGGGTTATTAGTTTATATGGTTGAAAATATTATCGAATCTATTTTCGTTTCCAACAAACGAAAACCGATTTCGAGTTCCAAGTTAAAAGATATTAATTTTTAATCGAATGAAGGTCAGAAAAATTACATAACAGTTTCTGTCAGGACAGCTCTGTAAACGTGAGTTTGATGAATTTTCATAATTTTTGTAGATTTTATTAAATTATGTGGCTTATACGGTTAGAACCGTTATCGAATTTAGTTTATGCGGTATAAGGGAGATTCAGTATGTATTCTGCCCTGTAGAAGTAAATCTTTGATGGTAGTGCAAGTTGACAGAAAATGGAAATTGAGACAATTTGTGTCTAATGTTGGTTAGCAAGCTTGGAGGAATTATTTGAAGATCAAAATGGTCATTAGGGACCAAAAATGAGTTTGTGAACAGTATAAGGAAGGAAAGAAATTTATGGAAAACTTTTTATGTTGAATGATTAAATACCTTAAGTGAAATATTGTTAGAAGTGAATCTAACAAATATTTATTTATATTCATGTGATAATTGAAGTTATCAAAAAGAAGGTTCGAAGTACTATAAAGGAATGGATCAATAGAGCTTAGTGAGGAATATTAATAAATGGCCAAGGTGAGTGCATTTTTAAATGTTTGCATTACATTGAAAATGGCATTGCATTTCTCTATAATACATGATATGATACATTGCTCGACATGGCAAGCTTGATGGAATACCAGCTACGAATTATTTTTTGCATAAATGATGATCTATGTTTACCATGAATATTTATGATGAAGCATGAAATATGAAATGTTTATATGTATGATTGATTATGATGTTGAGTTAATGATGAAAGAAATGCCCAAGTATTGTGTATTAGAGTCCATGGTATAGTTGGCATGCCATAGAGTCTTTAGCAGCTACACCCTTATGTTCATGTTATCAAACAGATATTGTGACAAAATGATTGTGTCACATGCACCCTGGAGATCTACGCCCATTGTGCCCGAGTGCACTGTCGAGGTGCTTCATGTTTATGGGGAGCAAAGAGCGTCCCCGAGTACGTACTCATCTTTACATTTACGTTAGACACTACGGTGTCATTTCAAGATGACTCGCGTACCTCGATCTCATATAGCATACTTTGGGCAATGATAAAAGAATCATGTCATGTAAATGAATCAAGTTACGTATATGAATCATGTCATGAATATGAACCATGCCATGTATATGAAATATGCCATGCATATGAACCATGCCATGTATATGAATTTAACCACGTATATGAATCATGACATGTGTATCAATTATGCCAAATATATGAATTATGCCAAGTACATGAATTATGCCATGTATACGAAGAATGTCACATATTTATGAAATGTGCTATATATATGAATCATGATATGTATACAAATTATGTTACGTATATGAATTATGTCATGTGCATGTATCATGTTATGCATATGAATTAAGACATGTATATGAATGATGTCAAGTATATGAATCATGCCACGTATATGAATTATGACACGTATATGGATTCTGCCATGTATATAATTCATGTCATATATATATATGAATTATGCCATGTATATGAAGTATGTCATGTATATGAATTATGTCATATTTATATATATCATGTCATACATGTGAATTATGCCATGTGTATGAAATATGCCATGTATGTGAACTATGCCATGCATATGATTTACTTGGTAATAATGGAGTATTGGAAACTAGTCTAGTTAGAAAATTATGAATTGCACATGAATAATGACTGACTATGAAAACCTTGTTAGTATGATACTACCTTAGACAGAAACGATTCTAGGTTAATGTATAACATGTATTGCTTTATTTTACGTTTTTGATAGATAAGATTATTGCCTCACTAAGTTCGTACTTAGCGTGTGTTTTATTTCACACGTAGGTTTTCCGAAAATAGAGTAGCAAGGAGGAACTGTTAATTGGGAAGATCAAGTTACTATCTGTAAGTACAATACGTACATCTTTAACGTAATTTGATAAACTAGTGGGCATGACATATTTATACATTGTTATGGAAGTATGGACTTAGAGAAATGATTTACTATTAAAAACTATGAATTTTGACGTAGTTAAATATTGTTTAACCCTGATCGCGTAAAAATTTGTAAATCAAAAAAGGGTCTAGGCAGTGTACATAATTTTCATCCTGAATTATATTTTTATTTTAACAACTCAATTATGAATTTTATAAATCAATTCAGGGTCAAAACTAGTTGCAATAGACTGACATAGTTTTTAATTCAAAACTGAGAAAAGGTTAAACTGCAAGATGAATTTTGGTATAAAAAAATTTTACAAGTCAAGATTTCTTTCAATGATTCTGTAACATCTTTAATGTATATCCGACTTACAAGTATACGTTAAGGTTGTTACATTTATTGCTATCAGAGCTACAAGTTTAGCCGATTCTGGAGGTTAAACCAAGATAAATATGATTTGATGTTAAGTACATGCCCCTAGGATGTCATGTTACTGATGTACTATCTGTGTAACTTGATTATGCTCCTCATTTACATGAATAAGTTTTAGTGGAAATAGATGATGTTAAGTACTGATGGACTGCGTTAAATGTTTAATTATGGGGATCAAGAGAAGGATTAAAGTGGAAGTAAAGAGATATAGAATGTTCCACCTCTAGCTCCTACCCCAACTGACCTACGCAGTAGGGAACTCCAGCATAAGAATATGAAACCTTAGCACGAGCTCTAAAAAACTATGGTTAAAAAATTCAAACCCTAATGCATGTATCAATCTGGCACCTACACCAGTAAAGGCAACGACTGTTAAGGAGCTTAAGAAGTTGGGAGCTCCTAAATTTCATGGAGAGGGTGGTCTAATGGCTACCAATTTATGGCTCCACAATGTTAAAGTCATTTTAGAGGAATTAAATTGTACAGATGCTGAAAAGTTAGAAAATTTGCTTCCTTATTAAGGGAACATGCTTGTAATTGATGATTTGAAGCCACAGAATTATACCTGTTGAGAAAGTGACTTGGACATTCTAAAAAGTGTTTAGAGTTAATTATGTTTGCGACCAGTTTAAGAAAGATATGTTACAATAGTTTCAAAGTTTGAAACAAACTACTCGTACTATCTACGAGTATGTGTTGGATTTTAATGGATTAAGTCGGTATACAACTGATCTGATACCAACTAATAAGTCCCTATGAGAATGGTTTATTAAGGGGCTTAACTTGAGGTCTAAAGAGTAATTCTCAGGTATGAGTTTGTCGATTTACTAGGATGCTATAATGAGAGCAAAGGCTATGGAGGAAGCTTGTAATTACTTTAATTGATACGGGTTCGACTCACTCAAACATTGGTACTAAGATAGTAGTACAAAGAAAGATTCTTAAGGAAAACTATTTTTAGTAATGTGATTCCTAATGACCCACTTGGACATAGTGCATGGGTGATTAGAATATGTAAGAAATGTTTGTTGGTGATTTAAGGAATTGAGTTCATGGCAAGCTTATTGGAGCTTTTATTTCGCAAACTTGAGATTATTTTTGGAATGAACTGGTTGTATGCATATGATGCAGAGGTGAAATGTAAAAAGAAAAGGTTGGTACTTCAAGGATTCGATGGTTCTAAAGTAATCATTAGGGAAGAAAGAACTGACTGTTTAGAGTTAGTGAATTCTTTAGTAACAGCTTAAAGATTGTAATGCAATGGATGTGAGGTATGTTTAATTTATATGGTGGGTATACAAATATCACCCAAGAAAATTGTACAAGAAAGATTATTTCTTTAAGGAGACATCAGTGTTACTAGATGTCAACTATAAGGTTTAAAAGATCAGAAAGACAAGAAATATGGAATAAAAGTATGATTAAAGTGATATTTGAGTACATACTAAACAAGATTGGAAGTCTAATACCGATAAAGAGTATTGAACTCTTAACCAAAGAATATTCAAAGAAGTCAACTAAGAAGTTAATTCTACCTGAATAGTTGATAGCAGAGCCTTATAAAGATAGGGATGAAGTGTAATGGATAAGCTAAGATATCTTTTCAGAAAGGTTTTGATAAAGACAATCAATAATAACATAATATGATGAGTATGAAAAGCATTAAAATGATGTGAATTGATAGAAAAAGGTTTTCTAATGGTCTAAGTGATCAAGTATTAGAAGATATTATGAAGATAATGTTCTGAGAATCTGAAGTGTAATTGAGATAAGTTGGTTATTTGTGCACCAGGTAGAAGTGATTATAAGAAGAAACGTTTAAATTTTTAAAAGGAAGTAGTTCCTTAATGAAGTCAAAGGAAGAGTGCTTAGTTGAGGATTGTTCCGGCTAATTGAAATTTCCATAGAAATGTTTCTAGACAAGAACAAGAATTTCGGATCACAAGGGTTATAAAGATACCCGTAGCAATAACAATGAAATCAAGTATGAACTTTTTTTCGATTTTTACCTAGATCGAGCTACTGATGCAGTAGGGGGCTCAAGTACAAGAACAAGAAGTACCTAAGAGATTGTAACCTTCGAAAACTGTATATAATAAAGCATTGGTTGTTTAAATGTTTAAGCTGTTGAGAGCCTTAAATGTTAGAGCAAATGAGAAGTTATGATTGTTTATTTGCAAATGAATGATGATTTATATAAGTCAAAAAGGGGAAACTTAGTTTCAGAACTGTTATACTTCAATAAATCGTGAAAGAGTTGGACCAAGAGTGTATTAATGGGTTTTATCTCCAGATGTAAGCAAAAGTCTATAGTATATGTACTTATATTTTAGGGGCATTGATTGAATTATTTACATGTCAACACTCTGAATAAATTGAGATGCAAATAGATTTGATACATGAAGAGGAGCTAGTAGAAATATTAGTTTATTGAATTAAAGAATTAAGGAATAAGAAATTTCATTGACTGAAGTTTTGAGGAAAAATCACAAGGTCGAAGAAGCCACTTGGGAGGCTGAGAAGAAAATAAGAAAGTAATATCCATAAATGTTTGAAATAGGTACGCATTGAAAATTCGAGGATGAATTTTCTTAAGGGGGAATTGTAATATCCCAAATTTTGGCTAGTGACTAAAATGTAAATTTTGGAAGTTTAGGGGGTCAAAGTATAAACTTTGGAAAAGTTTGGGGACTAAAGTGTAAATTTCCTCAACAAGTAATTTTATTCAGTATAACAGTGAATCAGATCGAAATAGGTACCTTGATATTGGTTTTAAGAATTAAGATGCAGAGAAAGGTACCGAATTTGGATTGAATGAAATTGTTAAGCGTGCTTAGGCTAGAGAAATACAAGGATGGTGACCTTCGGGAAGGTCCTATAAAAGTGTTTCTAATCGATATTTTGGACTCAGTAAAGGTAAAGAATATTCGAATAGATTTTCGATAAAGGATTTCTAAGAGAAATTTTATTCTATGGAGATTTTCGATACTTATCAGAATATTAGACTAAGTTAGGAAAAATTCAGTCTAAGACTTTAGGAAAGGAAATTTTTATAAGATGATAGTGTTCATTTTCTGAATATGGAAATATGGAATTTTTGGAATAAATCTGATAGCTCGATAAAGGTGAAATTGCAGCAAAAGTATTTTATGAATATCGGGAGATCGGATCGAATTGGAATTTCAGAGGCTGATCCAAAAGCCATGGAAAAATAATAAAATACTATTTTATGAATATTTTATTATAGTTGGATGGATTTCAACTAGACTTAGTTAAATTTTTACAAGAATGGCAAACTAGTAAATAAAGACTAGTTGGAGGGCAAATTGGTCATTTGACAAGGATGGCAATTTTGAAATATTAAGGGCAATTTTGGAAGTTGAATTACATTTGGATCAAATCATGGACATTGATTTTTAATAAGATTAAGTCTTGGCCATTGGATTAAAAGGGCAAGTTAGTAATTTCACTAATTAAATGAATTTTAAATTCATTTAATTTTAACATGTGGATTTAAATAAGTATAAGATGAACCAAATTGTTCATCTTTCTTGAAATATTTCGAACTAAGGGGAGAAAAAAAGGAGAAAATTTTTCAAGCTCGATTCAAGTCCCGAAACTCGATTTTCAGGTAATATTTTCAACTGCAAAGTTGTTCTATTGTTCGAACTCTATCTTTTGATGTCAATAATTCATGAAATACATGCTTGATTGATGAGAATTTTGATGAGAAAGAAATTAGGGCTTATGGACTCAATTGGGGCTTTTGAGATTTTATGATTCCATGTTGAAATTCAAGTTGAAATCAAGCTTTTGTGTTGTTAAAATCATGTTATTGAGTTGGGATTTAAACTCCACATGTATTGATTATTGTGAAGATGATTAGGTTTTATGGATTCAAGTTTGATTTAGGGTTTGTGATGTTGGACAAATGATCTAGTAAGCTTGAATTTGTTATTTGGAAGCAAAACCCTAAATTTAAGGTATAGGGACCATTTTGGCAATTCTAAAAGTTAGAGGAGTAATATGAATTTTATGATTTTTGAAGTGTATTTATGTTATTATTGAAGTTGGAGATGTGAAATTGAAGTTAGGATGTTAAACCGATGTTGAATCGAGTTAGTGACCATTTTGACAAATTGTCAAAGCTAAGTGACCAATTCGGAAATGAGGTTTTAGAAAAGGACTAAATCTTATTTTAGTTAAAATAATAGAAATCAAGTAGTAATGTTGATTTTAGGACTAGTTTGCAAAGTTAAGAAGCTTGAATCCTTATCTTTGTGTTTTAGTGACTATTTCGGAAAGAATGAAAAATTAGAGGGAATTGTTTTTGAATAATTATTTGATGAAAAAAGTGATACATTAGTGGTTTGAATCAAGTAAGGGGACCAAATTGACAAATAAAAAAGTGAGGAGAAATTAGTATAAAGTTTGAAGTTATTTATGGAAATTGTGTAGGAAAACTGGATTTGGCAGTAAGTTTGAAAATTCACCATAAATTCTATAAAAATGGTTAGATGGTGAATTTTATATCGATGTAAAGATTTATTCGTCTAGTTTTTCTTAAAACAAACGGTGATTGATTTCGGTTCATATATCAAAAGATATAAATTTTTAAGTGGTGAAAGGTCAGAAAACAGAATAGCAGTCTGTTCCAAAATTCAATATTGGAATTCGACATTGAAAATTTGCCATAAATCGTACAAATTGAATCTGGGTTATTAGTTTATATGGTTGAAAAGATTATCGAATCTAGTTTCATTTCCAACAAACAGAAACTAATTTCGAGTTCTGAGTTAAAAGATATTAATCTTTAATCGAATGAAGGTCAGAAAAATTACATAATAGTTTCTATTAGGATAACTCTGTAAACGTGAGTTTGATGAATTTTCATAATTTTTTTAGATTTTATTAAATTATGTGGCTTATACAGTTAGAACCGTTATCGAATCTAGTTTCTACGGGTATAAGGGAGATTCAGATTCAGTATGTATTTTTCCCTGTAGAAGTAAATCTTTGATGGTAGTGCAAGTTGACAGAAAATGGAAATTAAGACAATTTGTGTCTAATGTTGGTTAGCAAGCTTGGAGGAATTATTTGAAGATCAAAATGGTCGTTAGAGACCAAAAATGAGTTTGTGAACAGTATAAGGAAGGAAAGAAATTTATGGAAAAAATTTTATGTTGAATGATTAAATACCTTGAGTGAAATATTGTTAGAAGTGAATCTAACAAACATTTATTTATATTCATGTGATAAGTGAAGTTGGATCCGAATCAAAAAGAAGGTTCGACGTACTATAAAGGAAAGGATCAATAGAGCTTAGTGAGGCATATTAATAAATGGCCAAGGTGAGTGCATTTTTAAATGTTTGCATTACATTGAAAATGGCATTGCATTTCTCTATAATACATGATATGATACATTGCTCGACATGGCAAGCTTGATGGAATACCAGGTACGAATTATTGTTTGCATAAATGATGATCTATGTTTACCATGAATATTTATGATGAAGCATGAAATATGAAATGTTTATATGTATGATTGATTATGATGTTGAGTTAATGATGAAAGAAATGCCCAAGTATTGTGTATGAGAGTCCATGGTATAGTTGGCATGCCATAGAGTCTTTAGCAGCTGCACCCTTATGTTCATGTTATCAAACAGATATTGTGACAAAATGATTGTGTCACATGCACCCTGGGGATCTACACCCACTGTGCCCGAGTGCACTATCGAGGTGCTTCATGTTTATGGGGAGCAAAGAGCGTCCTCGAGTACATACTCATCTTTACGTTTACGTTAGACACTACAGTGTCATTTCAAGATGACTCGTATATCTCTATCTCATATAGCGTACTTTGGGCAATGATAAAAGAATCATGTCATGTAAACGAATCAAGTTACGTATATGAATCATTTCATGAATATGAACCATGCTATGTATATGAAATATGTCATGTATATGAACCATGCCATGAATACGGAGCATGTCATGTATATGAATTTAACCACGTATATGAATCATGACATGTATATGAATTATGACAAATTTATGAATTATGTCAAGTGCATGAATTATGCCATGTATACGAAAAATGTCACATATTTATGAAATATGCTATGTATATGAATCATGATATGTATACAAATTATGTTACGTATATGATTTATGCCATGCATATGAATTTTGCCATGTACACGTATCATGTTATGTATATGAATTAAGTCATGTATATGATTGATGTCACGTATATGAATCATGCCACGTATATGAATTATGCCATGTATATGGATTCTGCCATGTATATAATTCATGTCATATATATGTATATGAATTATGCCATGTATATGAAGTATGTCATGTATATGAATTATGTCATATTTATATATACCATGTCATGCATGTGAATTATGCCATGTGTATGAAATATGCCATGTATGTGAACTATGCCATGCATATGATTTACTTGGTAATAATGGAGTATTGGAAACTAGACTTGTTAGAAAATTATGACTTGCACATGAATATTGACTGACTATGAAAACCTTGTTAGTACGATACTACCTTAGATAGAAACCATGCTAGGTTAATGTATAACATTTATTGCTTTATTTTACATTTTGATAAATAAGATTATTGCCTCACTTAGTTCGTACTTTGCGTGTGTTTTATTTCACACATAGGTTCTCCGAAAATAGACTAGCAAGGAGGAGCTGTTAATTGGGAAGATCAAGTTACTGTTTGTAAGTACAGTACTTACATCTTTAATGTAATTTGATAAACTAGTGGGAATGTAATAATTAAGTGGTTAAACTGTTTTGTAAGTTTAAGTTTATAACGTATTTATACATTGTTATGGAAGTATGGACTTAGAGAAATGATTTACTATTAATAACTATGAATTTTGACGTAGTTAAATGTTGTTTAACCCTGATCGCGTAAAAATTTGAAAATCAAGAAAGGGTCTGGGCAGTGTACATTGTTTTCATCCTGAATTATATTTTTATTTCAAAAACTCAATTATGAATTTTATAAATCAATTCAGGTTCAAAACTAGCTACAATAGACTGACGTAGTTTTTAATTCAATACCGATAAAGGGTTAAACTGCAAGATGAATTTTGGTATAAAAAAATTTTACAAGTCAAGATTTCTTTCAATGACTCTGTAACATCTTTAATGTAGATTCGACTTACAAGTATACGTTAAGGTTGTTACAGATAACATGCGAGGAATCTGATCGATACCTTCGCAACATAGATACATGAAATACATCATGGATCATGCTCATCTCTGGGGTAAGGCCAGTTGATAAGCCACTGGTCCAACTCTTTTGAGAATTTTATAAGGTCCAATGAATCTGGGACTTAGTTTCCCTTTTCGACCGAAACGTAATACTTTCTTCCGTGGTGAGACCTTTAGGAAAACTTTATCTCCAACTTCAAATTCAACATTCTTTCTTGTTTTGTCTGCATAAGCCTTTTGTCGATCCGAGGCTTCTTTGAGATTATTCTGAATAATATTCACATTCTCTTCCATTTCTCGGGTTAATTCAATCCCACCTGTTTTTTGGGTCATTAAGAACATTTTGATCCTATAATTCGAACCAATTAATAGGAGTTCTGCACTTTCATCCATAAAGTGCTTCAAACGGTGCCATTTTGATGCTTGTCTGGTAACTATTGTTATATGCGAACTCAACTAATGGTAAATACCTTTCCCATGATCTAGTGAACTCAATAATACAAGCTCGCAACATGTCTTCTAAAATTCGGATAATTCGTTCTGGCTGCCCGTCCGTTTGCAGATGGAATGCAGTACTAAAATTTAATTTAGTACCTAGTGTCTCGTGTAATGCTCCCCACAACCTCATGGTAAACCTTGGGTCTCTATCCAATACAATCGATACTAGGACACCATGTAGTCATACTATTTCTCTGATATACAATTCTGAATACTTATCCATTGAATAATCCACACGAACTGGAATAAAATGTGCAAACTTCGATAAACGATCCACAATGACCCATATTGAATCCTTTTTGTTGGGCGTAACTGGTAGCCCTGTTACAAAATCCATAGTCACTTTTCCCATTTTCACTAAGGAATGGAGATAGGTTGTAACAATCCAGAAGGTACTTGATGCTCTGTCTTAACTTGTTGACATTTCAGACATTTTGCTACCAACTCCGAGATTGCTCTTTTCATTCCCGGCCACCAATAACATGTTTTCAAATCTTGATACATCTTATTACTCCTTGGGCGCATAGTTAATGGACAATAGCAAGCTTCTGTTACAATCTCTTTCTTCAATTCACCATTGTCAGAAACATAAACTTTTCCTCGATAGTATAAACAACCATCAGACTTGATTTCATAGTCTTGTGCTTCCCTAGATTCAGCTTGTTTTCTCTTTTCAAGGCTCATTCGAAAGTTGTAAATCTTTGATCCAATCCAGAAAAGTTGGCTTAAGCTGAATCTCTGCTACTAAAGAACCATCATGTCCTAAAGATAGTTGTGCATTCATTGCGCGTAGAATAGAAAATGTTTTCCGGCTAAGAGCATCTGCTGCTACGTTAGCCTTTCCAGGGTGATAATCAATAACCACATTTTAATCCTTTAAAAACTCAACCCATCTTCGTTACCTCATATTCAAACCTCGTTTTGTCATCAAGTACTTCAAACTTTTGTGATCAGTATAGATACGACACTTTTTACCATATAGATAATGTCTCCAAATTTCTAGTGCAAAAATCACTGTTGCCATCTCCAAATCATGAGTCGGGTAATTCTTCTCATGAGTTTTGAGTTGTCGCGATGCATAAGCTACAACGCATCCTTCTTGCATTAATACACACCCCAAACCATTATGGGATACATCACTATACAGAAAGTACTCTTTTCCTGGCTCTGGTTGAATTAATACTGGTGCCTCTGTTAAAACTTTCTTAATCTTTCGAAACTCTCTTGACACTTCTCTGTCCATACAAAAGAAACACCTTTCCTTAATAGCTGAGTAAGTGGCATGGCAATGATAGAGAAGTTTTGGACAAATCATCTATAGTATCTAGCTAATCCCAAGAAACTTCTGACTTCTGAGACATTCTTTGGTGCTTCCCATTCAAGAAGAGCTTGTACCTTCTTGGGATCCACTCTTATTTCATCAGCAGATACGATATGTCTGAGAAAAGTTACTTCAGATAGCCAGAATTCACATTTGGAAAACTTCATATAAAGATTTTGATCTCTTAATGTCTGTAATACTACTCGGAGATGACGATCGTGATCATCTTTAGTCTTAAAATATAAAAAGATATCATCTATAAATACCACCACAAACTGGTCCAAGTAGGGTTGAAACACCCTATTCATCAAATCCATAAATGCAGCAAGGGTGTTTGTGAGTCCAAACGGCATTACTAAAAACTCGTAATGTCCATAGCGAGTCCTGAATGATGTCTTTGGTACATCTTCTTTCTTAACTTTTAGCTGATAATAGCCTGATCGAAGATCGATCTTTAAAAACACAGCAGCTCCTCTGAGCTGATCAAATAGATCTTCAATTCTTGGCAACGGATACTTATTCTTTATCGTTACTTTATTCAGTTGTCAATAATCTATACACAATCGTAAAGATCCATCCTTCTTCTTTACGAATAATATTGGGGCTCCCCATGGCGACACACTCGGTCGAATATAGCCTCGATCTAATAACTCTTGTAATTGAGCTTTCAGCTCCCTTAATTCTGTTGATGCCATCGATACCGACTCTGTTCCAAGATACACATCTATTCCAAATTGTACCTCTCTATCTGGAGGTAATCCTGGTAACTCATCTAGAAATACATCTGGAAATTCTCGCACAGTTGGGATATCTTCCAATTTCTTGTTTGATGCTTGCGTATTCACCACATTAACTAAATACGCTTCACACCCATTATTTAACATCCTCTGAGCCATCGCTGCAGAGATTATTGAGTTTAGGCAATCATTTCTTTCTCCCACTACAACCACCTCAGAACCATCCGGTCCTTGAAGTACTAATTGCTTCCTTTTACATTTAACATCTGCATCATATGCAGATAGCCAATCCATTCCCAGAATAATCTGAAATTCATGGAATGGTAGCTCCATTAAATTCGCTGGAAATTCAATCTCTTGAATCACTAAGGGACAATTCTTGCATATCCGGGTCACTCTAGCACTATGACCAAGCGGATTACTGGCAATTACAGCACTATTAATAGTCTCCATAGGAATTCTTCTTTTAGTAACTAGTTTGGAGCTAATATACGAATGAGTAGAACTATGATCAATTAAAACAAACACAGATTCACCAAAAAGTCAGAAAGTACCTTCTATTATATATGGATCATGCTTATCCTCATCTGTGCGTATATTATACACTCGTGCTGGGGTTCGAAATTCTCGTGTTGATGCTACCTCTGATCCAGCTTGGTTTGATGTTTTAGCTTGCCCGGTTCCACCACGACCACGGCCTCTAGGTGGAGCTACTGCAGATCGTTCTGACTGAATAGGGTTCTCTGTCTGTCCTTGCGGACATTCTCTAGCAAAATGTCCCATCTGACCACATCGCAAACAGGCTCCTGTAATAATCCAACAAACCCCTCAATGCTTCCTCCCATAGTTCTCACATTTTGTTTTAAAAGCTTTTTCTGACTTCTTCGAGCTTGCAGTAGACATCTGAGAAGCTTGGGCTCTTTTAGAAAAAGGATTTTCGCGAATAGATCCAGTTCCAGTCTTGCTTTGTTGACGAGAACTCTACCTCGCTTAGACTATACTAAAACAAATGATTCTCCAGATCTTTTAGTTGATCGAGATGATTGAGCTCTAACTCTCTCTAGATAGGCCCTTTCTATAGCCTTTGCTCTATTTACTGCATATTGATAAACTGACAGGTTCATACCTAACAGTACTTGCTTGGGTCTTGGATGAAGCCCCTCAATGAACCATTCACAGCGAGATTTTTCAGTTGGCATTAAATTAGCTGCATATTGGCTTAATCGATTAAACTCCAACTCATACTCATAAACTGAATGATTGCCTTGCTTGAGATCCAAGAACTGCTGAAGTATTTCTCTATTGAATTGATCACCAACATATTTGGCTTTAAATGCTTCTTGGAAAAATATCCAAGTTACTTGTTCAGCAGGTACCAGCTCTATGGCATTCGACCACCATATACGAGCATGTTCCCTTAGTAGAGATACAACTCCCTCTAGTTTTCCAGCATCAGAATAATTTAACTGGTCCAGCATAACCTTAACATCATTTAACCATAAGTCTGCGGCCATTGGACCACCTTCTCCATTAAACTCAGGCGTACCCAATTTCTTAAGCTCTTTAGCAGTCGATGCCCTTATAGGTGCAGGAGTCAAAATTGGTGCGGGTGCAGGTGGCTGTAGCCTATTAACCATCGCCTCTAACGCTTGAACTAACGCTCTGTATTCTTGAGCTGGAGCTCCTTGTTGTACAGGTGGCTCAGCCTACGTGTATTACGAAACATACGCTAAGTATAACTTAGTGAGGCATAATGTAATAGTATAAACCAATAATATAAATATCACAATTCCTGCAAAATGTCAAATGATTTCACATGCAGTTTATAACATTTCATCATTTATCATAGTAAATGAGAAACTATCTTATATCAATGAATCATGTTTGCATATATATATATATATATATATATATTCAAATCATAATATCATTCTTACTTTATCGGTAATACATATGATAGACACACAAGCCTATCTACTTGCAAAAAAGCATTTCCTGAATTATAGCCCAAAGTACAATTTCAAGTGAACCTATGGTATACGAATCATCACGACACCGTAGTGTCTACGACATCGTAGCGTCTGCATCGCCGTAGCGACTGAGATGAGTACGTACTCGAGGATGCCCATTGCTCTTCATACTCGCACATTTTGTGCTATGTAACACCGTAGTGTTTGAACCGACTCCGTAGAGTCTAACTCGACTCCGTAAAGTCTATCTCGATCCCGAAAAGTCTATCTCGCACCGTAGTGCTATGACGCAGCTGCTAGGACTCTATGGATATCCAACTATACCAAAGACTCTCGCGCTAGTACATGGGCATAACATTATAATATTTTCATATTCAATATCCAATCAATCAATACTATCAACCATAATTCGATAATGGGCAGTTCATACCCAAAATCTAAAATCTGATTCATCTTAGATAAATCATTATGCCATATCCATGTATTCCATATGCCATTTAATTTTCATGCCATTTGCATAATTTGATCAACGTACATTTTTTTCATTAATATCAAGGTCGACTTATCTCAAGTCGTCCTATTTACATGTCATACATGCATATAATGCACTCAACTGGGCTATGCAAAATGCTGAGCCTCACTAATCTAGTTCTCTAATTTTTCCTTGCCCTTATTATCTCGTGTTTCCTTGTTCTGATCGAATGCTGCAAATGTACCCATCGAACATATACAATAATATACATGTTAGATTTCTTTTTAACCTAACACTGGTTAACTATAAAATACCAGTATAATTATTCTAATATAGAAATTTTCCAAAAATTTTCCCTTTTTCTTCCTTAGTAGCCGAAAAGTCTATTTTGGTCCTTAGTGACCATTTTGCAATTTATTCAAGCCCGAATCACAATTACTTCATAATTCTAACATTTTCCACTAACTTTTACTCAATGTCCTTCAATTTACTAACTTTTTTAAAGTGACGTTTTAGTCACTAATTCCACACAAAAGTTTACAAACTTGTTCTAATTAATCAATCCAACATTTTACAATGTTTCTCAAAATTTTCCTTTAATTTTTAGCCTTTGACCGAATTGGTCACTAAACCTTCCCAATGTTGTTTTTCATTCAAACAACATTCTAATATGCTCAAAATAATTTTTTCCAACATATACTCTTCATTTCCAAGAATTAACACTTAAAACTCCAAATTCTTCCTACATGGCAAATTGGATGTCTAAACTTTTCAAGGACTTTATTTTGGTCCCAATGCCATAATCAAGCTTCTAAATTCACAATCTCTTCAAATCCATCACTAGGATAATTTTCACATTATTTCTCCAAATTTCCTCATTTATACCAAAATGGTCACTTAAAGGACTAGTTGGGGATTTTTCATTCTAACATCAAAATCAAGCTTCTAATATCATAAATATTTCATTTGCATCATCAATTTTGAAACCCTAAAAATAAAATCCCAAATTCTTGGGTTAGGGTTTATGACTTCAAACAAGAAATTAATCTAAATCTAAGCTTGATTTCAACTCCATAACACTTGATTTACTTAAATTAAACTTCAATCTCAACATAGAACATGAAACCATATTTTCTCTCTCATCAATAACATGAAAAATTCTTCAAATTACCATGCAAAATTACTATCAATAGAAAGAGCATTTATCATTTTTTCCCAAAGCAACATACCTTGATTCTAACTTTGGAGCCTTCAAAATGCCTTGGAAAATTTTGTGTGTTTTTCCCCTTTCTTTTTTCTTGGCTTCGAAATGGAGGAGAGAGATGAACTAATTTTTGCTCATCTTTTTCATTTTTATGCCAAGTGTTTCTAATTAAATGAATATTAAATTCATTTAATTACTTAATTGCAATAACCCTCCAACTAATTTTTATTTTCTAAATTGTCATCTTATAAAAGTTGAACTAAATCTAGTTAGAATCCAACTAGAAATATTAAAATATTTATAAAATAATATTTTATGAATTTTCCATGACTTATAGAACTGTCTTTAAATTATAATTCGATCCGATTACCCGATAATCACTTACTACGATTTTCCATTTTTCGAACTATCGGGTAAAATATGAAATTCTCATATTTCTAATTTCCATAAATAAATATTGTTGACCTACAAAATATTCCATAATTTTGTAAAAATCAAAATCTTGAAATTTTGACTCGGTCCAATATACTGATAATTCACCTGAAATCTTTATCGGATAAATTTCTCTTAAAAATCCTTTATCAGATATTCATACAAATAATATCAACTCGAACTGATTCCTTTTTATCAGTCTCAAGTACTGACATGAGACCTTCCCAATAAGTCACCCATCCTAGTGCTACTCTAGCCTGAGCACGCTTAACCTTGCAGTTCGATCCAGGTATCCAAATTTAACTTAAACTTTAACTGTGATTTCTCAATATTTGAAATAACGGATCAAACCGGTAATTCCACATTCGGTCCACACCAATAGGTGCTCTATCTATTTATGAAATAAAACACCTAACTTTTGGGAAATTACAACTTTGATCCTTCAACTTTTCATATTTCGACTTGTACCATACAAGTTTTGAAAACATATCATTTTCGTCACTAAACTTTAATCTCGAATTCCCATTCCAATTTTTCCTTGGATTATTACCAAACTTTGTGAATACCCTGATTTTCTTATCCTTTATCTTATGGTACTCTTAATTCTCAAAAATTCCTTCTCTAGAATCCATAATTAAAGAAATCCTAACTTTTATATTTTGCCATTTTAGTCACTAAGTTAGCTTTTAAGCCCTTATCTTAGTTCTAAATGACTCTTAAACAACTTAGCAAATTTCGGGGTATTACATTAAGATTCAAAAATTGTTGCAGCTTCTCTCTCATAAACTGGTCACCAATATACTTGGCCTTAAATGTTTCTTGGAAAAATGCCCACATCACCTCTGCAGCTGGCACTGACGTAATGACATTAGACCACCAGATGCGAGCATGTTCCCGTAGAAAAGATACAGCTCCCTGCAGTTTTTTAGCATATGTACAATCTAACTCTTCCAACATCACCTTGACATCATTTAACCATAAATTAGAAGCCATCGGACCACCATCTCCCTAAAATTTAGGAGCACCCATTTTCTTGAGCTCCTTAGCAGTTGATGCTCTTGCAGGTACAAGAGCCGGAACTAGAGCTGGTGTAGGCGTTGGGGGCTGAAGCCTCGCAACCATTGCTTCTAATACCTGAACTAATGCCCCGTATTCTTGAGTTGGAGCTCCGTGCTGCACAGGTGGCTCAGCCAGGGCAGGAGCTGAGGGCGAAACATGTTGCACCTCGTTACTACCACTTTGAGCCTCTTTCAGACCCTCATGATCCGTCGCATGACGAGATCGCGCAGTGTCTGACAATATCTACTACAAACATAATCAAAATCATGTTAATAAGGAGCAGCACCAAGTTATACAAGCTGTACCTCAGTAACATAACATCGTAGGGGCATGTACACACTAACAAAATCATATCAGACTCGGTTTAACATCCATAACCGGCTAAACATGTAGCTCTGATACCACTATGTGTAACACTCTTAACGTATACCCGTAAGTCGAATATACATTAAAGATGTCACAGTATTGTTTAGCTGAATTCCAGGTTTGTAAAAAAATTTAAACAAATCCCGAAATTAGTTTTACAGTTTCATCTTTTTCCTCAATTTTCAATTAAAAACTATCTCAGTCAAACGCAGTTGGTTTCGACCCTGAATTTTTTGTAAAACATATAATTCAGTTAATAATGTGAAAATATGATTCAGGGTGAAGACTATGTTGTTGCCTAGACCCTTTCTAAATTTTAAAATCGTTATGTGATAAACGATATACAATATTTTAAACTATGTAAAACGTCATCACCGAGTTTACTAATATCATACATCTAATTCATATTACTAAAGTTAAACATTCTTGTAACTTATATCTAACTTATAAGTTTAATAATACAAAATAGCTGCTAATTAAAAATACGTATATATGCCCACTAGTCTAGGATGTATAAGTACATACTGAAGTTTTGCATGCAGTAACTTGATTCCCAAAAGTATAGCTCCTTTTCCGCTAAAGCTAGTCTAAAACCTACGTGTGAAAAGAACACACGCTAAGTATAACTCAGTGAGGCAAAAACAATATCATATAATCAAATAACATAACAAGATAACACAGTTCCTGTAAAATGGCAAGCGAGTCCCATAACAGTTTATATCAACTTACGTATCACTGAGGTACAGACAGAATACATATAATTATGTTTCTAAACATACCAAAACATATCAAGTATCTGAGTTTATTCACCTGCATATTATAATTTTTAAGAAAATAGCCCAAGGTATACTGTATGAGATCAAGGTACGCGAGTCATCTGAAATAGACACTGTAGTGTCTAACTGAACAGACATATGAGTACGTACTCGAGGACGCTCTTTGCTCCTCATATAAGCACCTCTTTAGTGCAATTAGCACCATGGGCTTGGATCCCCAAGGTGGATGTGACACTGTAGTAGTTACAATAACAGACAAATATCAGAACTGAAAATACAGGTGCTAAGACTCTATGGCATGCCAACTATACCTAACTCTTATAATGTAATACTTGGGCAACGGAGATAATATGATCAAATGCCATCGGATAAATAGAATGAGCAGTTCATACCCTAAATAAATCAAATATAATGTATCAGGTAAACATATCGTCTTAAGGACAAAATAGTACACATATCACTTGTCATGGCATTTTCATAAATCATAATATAAAATTTCAGACAATATAATATCGTTACTAACTTTTAAGGTCGACTTATAGCAAGTTTTCCTTTTAGTAACATCACATACATATAAATATTGCACTCACCTGAGTAGCACAAAACCGGACTCACTAAGCTTAATTATGTTCTTTTTCCTTGCCTCTCGTACTAGTACCTCCTTTAGAATTCTCGGGAACTGCAGAATATTAATCGAACATATGCACAATACTTGTTAGATTCATACCTAACATTACTTAAACATATTACAGAACATTCTTAATCGAATATAAAATATTTCCAAAATTTTCCTTTATTCTTTAGTGATTGCTGAAATGGTCCTTAAAGTCCTTAGCGACCATTTTGGACAACAAACCAATTATTCAAGTTTAAATAATTTCCCCATATTTCCACTATTATTCATCTACTTTGACCTTTACTCTTCAATCACTAACCTTTGCTAAAGTGACATTTTAGTCACTAATATTACAAATAAACTTGAAAACATGTACCAAATACTTAATCCAGCATTCCTATATTTTTTAAACAAAAGCCAAATTGGTCTCCCTTTTAAACCTTCACTTGCCAAAATGGTCCCTTGCCATTTCTTTGTTTTTCATTTTAATCCCTTGCCTCCTAAAATCAATAATAACTTCATATAACTTATTCAAATCATAAAATCA